>PISX010022347.1:0-31924 GCA_004024625.1 Mellivora capensis | reverse complement strand
CGGGTATTCATCCTTTCTGATGGAGGCATAATACTCCATAGTGTATATGGACCACATCTTCCTTATCCATTCGTCTGTTGAAGGGCATCTTGGTTCTTTCCACAGTTTGGCGACCGTGGCCATTGCTGCTATAAACATTGGGGTACAGATGGCCCTTCTTTTCACCACATCTGTATCCTTGGGGTAAATACCCAGTAGCACAATTGCAGGGTCATAGGGAAGCTCTATTTTTAACTTCTTGAGGGACCTCCACACTGTTCTCCAGAGTGGCTGCACCAACTTGCATTCCCACCAACAGTGTAAGAGGGTTCCCCTTTCTCCACATCCTCTCCAACACACATTGTTTCCTGTCTTGCTGATTTTGGCCATTCTAACTGGTGTGAGGTGGTATCTCAATGTGGTTTTAATTTGTATCTCCCTGATGGCTAGTGCTCTATTCTTACAACTTCTTTCTGGGACTATGTATCAATAGCCTTCCTCTTGTAAGGACTCTTGTGATTACCTTGAGCCCACTCAGATTTTCAGGATAATCTCCCCATGCCAAGATCCTTGACTTGATCACTTCTGCAAAGTCTTTGATATATAAGGTAATATATTCACAGGTTCCCAGGATTAGATCATAGACATCTTTGGGAGGGGGAGTGCTGCTGTTCAGAATACAACAGCATTTTACCTTGTAACAACATAATCCCCCTCTTTGATCAATTTAATATTTATGCCCAAAGTTACCTTCTTTGATAGTAAGATCTTAACCCCTTGATTTTGTTTTGTTTTGCAACTTACCTTATACCTTGCATTTTTATTCTGTCTGAATCACTCGATTAAGATGTGACTCTTGTATTGTGGGGTGTTTTTGGTTTTGGTGATCCGATCTGAAAATTCATTTTCTTTAGTAGCCCATTTCCATTTTTGGTGATATATCTGTATTAAATCATTCACAATCTCATCAATTATTTTCTTTTTTTTCTGGTACTTAGAAATATATATTGGCATTTTATCTTGTAATCCTTTGGTTTATTCTTAATTCTATAGATGAATACATTCATTGTTCACCCATCATCTTGCTGAAGAATTTCTCACCATCTAGCAGATTTCTCAAAAAGGCACCTAGGTACAATATTTCCTGAGATGTTACAAAACCAAAATTGCCTATTGCTATTACTACTTGGCAGAATATAAAATTCTTGGCTCACAGTAGCTTTTCTTCCCTTCCTTGAGGTGTTGCTCTACTATCTTTTCAATGTCTGATGGTTAATCTGATTTTATTTCCCTAAGAATAACCTGATTTTTATGCTTAGAAGGCCGAAGGATCCTTTCTTGATCTTTTGAATTTAATATAATTGCTTAAATTATTTTTATGCTAACTTTGGGTCATCAGTTTTCTTTAGAATACAGTGTGCTCTTACAATATGTAGATTAGGCTCTCCCATTATTTAAGGAACGTTTCTTCATTTACATTTGAAATATTTTCTCCCTGAACCCTTGTTTTGATATTTTTCCTCAAAAGTCCCGGGTGTGTTTTGACTACTTTACATACATATCAATATCTGTCTCTAAACCATTTTCTTCTTCCTTCATTTCCTGCTCTGTTCTCATCTCTATTTTTGTCTTTAATATACTTTTTTTTGGTAACTTTGTTTTGTCTCATATTTTCTTTTTAATGTAGTCTTAATTTTAAAATTTTCCTTCTTTTGTTTACATTTCTTTCCTAAATTTTTCTGTTACTTTCCCAAATTATCAGATTCTGCTTCACCTCCTACTTTGGGCATCACTTCTTGTACCTGGTCCTCTTCTTGCTAAATGTTTATATTTCTGCTTTGTGTATGTTTTTCATGTTGGAATGTAGCGTTATAATTTTTTATCTGCTTTTTGATAAGTTTTCTGTAGGGGAGTTTTACTACTGTTTTCTAGATGGTTTCTTTCATAGAATCTCCAGGTAAATGTTTTACTTATACCTTAAAAAAACTTACATTGAATTAACAAATGCATTGCATTCTCCTAGCCTAGTTATTACATGAGAATATTTTACCTAAGTGGGAAAGACTAAAGCATCTTCTTTAGTTCCTTGACCAAAGGACTGTCACTTCTTTTTCTTTAATGTAAGTCATCTTCTGATTTAAATCCTAACCCTGGTTCAATAGGACTTCTGCCACCGGTCCTGATTTTCTAAATTCTTTTTGCCATCTGCTACTACCAAGGGGGATACTCCCTACTGCCTTCTAGAATTTTCTTTTTTTCTTTTAGAAGTTGGTTATTGCTGAGAACTCTCACCTCTGAGCCTCTTGAAAACTTCCCATGGCTTCTCTCTCCATTGTCCCCAGAGATGTTCATGCTCTTCTCATTCACAGCAGGTCTCATACAGGGTTCGGTCCTCTTCTTCATGGGATGGATATTTTTTGGTGATGTGTGAAAACTGCCATGATTAGGGGATCACTGCTCTACCTTTATTCCTTCCCACACCGCATGTAACTTTATGCCTTCCTGTGCTGGTTGACCTGCATTCAGGAGCTTTTGAATCCCCCCAAAAAGAATTTGAAGTTTGTAGAACTTCTGACTTTTGCTTTCTCCATCAATGTAGTTTGGAGAAACACTAGGAAATTAAAAATTCAGCTTCCACAATACTAATTTTTTAAACATCTATTCTCCAAATGACATCTTGAACTTTTATTATAGTCAATTGAGGGGTCAATATTAAAGTGGTTTATGTAAGTTTATAACACTTAAACTAGTTGCTCCCAGAGACAAATCCTAAAATCCTGATGGCTTAACGCAGTAAAAGTTTACGTCTTGCTCCTGTAAACTGCAGGGGGCCAGGGAGAGTGCCAGGGCAGGGGAACGTACTCTTACAGTCATTCAGGGGGCTGGGTCGATAGAGCCTTTGCCATCTTTAACACCTGAATTCTGAGATCGCCCCAGACTTTGACATCCAGTTGGCAGATGGAAAAGGGAGAGAAGCTGGAGGTTGCTGCAGGAGATTTTCATGGGTTTGGTCTGAAAGTGCACACCTGACCTCTGCCTACTCCCACTGACCACATTCACACATACAGCCTCACCTAACTCAAAATGAAATTGAAAAATGGGCCCCTGTTTTAAGCCTGGGAAGAAAAAAAAAAAGATAAATTTTGTGAAGAGCTCACCTATCTTGCCCACAAAGTATCTCTCTCTTTTTCCAGTTCACTGGCTCTGTCAAAGCAGGCGTAAAGTTTTTACTCCTGTTTATGCCCCATTTAGCCTATCATAGAACCTGGCAAATAACAGAGGCTCAAGGAACGCTTAGACAATTTAATGGCATTTTTAAATTAAATTAGACAATTTAATTTTTTAATTAAATTAAAATTTTTAATTAAATTAGACAATTTTTTATGGCAATTTTTATTCTGCAACTTAATTTTAATTATTTAAGTATCTTCCACTATTGATCACAGGCAATGCATTTCTCTCTGGGACTTGCAATGGAAAGGGTTAAATTAACTCAAAGAAGAGATGACATGTTGACAAAGTGAACTGAGTATGCAGCAGATCCCCCCTAAACCTCTATAAACTGTGACAAAGTCCTGCATTATTTTAACTTGTCATGGAAACGGACATATATGTTGAGCTAGGTCAGATCAGATTGTAGTCTGTCATCCGCCATGATCCCAGGCAGCATGATGGAGAGTAATCCAAGGTGACACGAGTATTGCTGCTAGATTTATGCTTTTGGAAGAAGTACTTTGAACAGATAAAGTGGCGTATGTGTGTCCATTAACATTAAAGGAACTTTCTATTAACATTTCTAATTATTACATTTTTTGTGGTATTAGTATCTAAAAAGGTGTGGCATGCCATACCACATATCATTAATTTTAATGATGTACAGAATCTCATCATTTACAGTGGGCCAATTTTGGGCAAATTCAGCATGAAAATCTCTTCCTGGGACAAAAATTACCAGATGAGAGTATTCTCAAATTTTTAAGGAACCAGGAGATCCACTAGTAGAACTATTTCAATTAAGAGATCAGGAAACATGTCAGTAAGTTTAAAGACTTGTGAGACAATACATAACACAATGGGGACTAGAACCAATTTCTCGTCTTACAAGTGCCAGTATTTCTGTGTTTCTCACTAAGAAGTGAAGGACCACCAAGCTGCTGATGGGAGAGTCTTCCTAGGTTCTCACCAACGTGGTTAGCCTGTCCGAGGTTACCCTTGAGCATGGGAGTGTCCCTGGGATTCCATCAGGAAAGTCTGGTCAAAAGGTTCTGAAAAAAATGAATCTGGCTCCAAGGAAATTTCTCCCCAAATCACTTCCCTCCCCAAAACTGGCTTTGTGATTCAGTCAAAGTCAAAAGATGATAAACAAGAGAAAGAAAAAGAGTAGACAGGATATAGGCCTGAGCAGGAAGGAGAAGAGAATGCAAGGAAGAAAATGGAAAGAAAAGAAAGATTTGAATAACTATTTCTTTAGCATCTCATATATCACTGAAGTTTATGTAAGTTTTCACAAGAAGAGGAGATATAAAAATAGGAAGACAATTTCTTTACATTTTATTTATTATTTATTATTTTTTAAAAATATTTCTTTACATTTTTGCCTCCTTATCAGCTTCATAGGCCAAAATAAGTGAATGCATGTAAAATATTATATGAATTCATTTGGATATGTTAGGTTCTAACCTATTTCAGAGAGAATGGCATATGTGTATATTGTATTTGTTATGGTATATTGTTCAAACTTATAAAGAAGGAAATTCAGACACATGCTACCACATGGATGAACCTTGAGGATGTTATGCTAAATGAAAAAGACAGCCACAAAAAGATAAATATTGTATGATTTTGCTTATATGAAGTATTCACAGTAGTCAAATTTAGAGACAGGATGAAGAATGGTGGTTTCCAGGGGCTAGAAGGAGGGCAGAGTGGGGATAATTTCTTCATTGTATATAAAATTTCAGGTAGAGATTTGGAGTTTCAGTTTTGCAAGATAGAGTTCTGTAGATTGGTTGTACAAAAATGTGAATGTACTTAATACGACTGAACTATACATTTAAAAATGGGCAAGATGGGGACACCTGGGTGGCTCAGTTGGTTAAGCGGCTGCCTTCAGCTCAGGTCATGATCCCAGCGTCCTGGGACCGAGTCCCACATCGGGCTCCTTGCTCGGCAGGGAGTCTGCTTCTTCTCCCTCTGCCTCTGCCTGCCACTCTGTCTGCCTGTGCTCGCTTGTTCTCTCTCTCTCTCTGATAAATAAATAAATAAAATCTTTAAAAAAAATGGTCAAGATGGTAAATTTTATGTGTATCTTACCCAAATGTTAAGAAAAAGTTAGCATTGGGAGTAAGTGTGAAGTCTCATGGTAAAATTTCATCTCCTTTTGAGATAATTCTCAGCTTTGTCTCATAATGAGATTGTGTCAACAATGCCTATAAAGCTTTTACCATCAATCTAAATATCAAAGAAAACTGGGTTGTGCAAAGCTGCTGATTTTACTTTCATTGTCCAATATAATGGATTTTTATGGTGTGTGTGGGGGGGGTGTATATTTATGTATGTAATACATGCATGTATGTGATAGCTGGTTTGCATATAATATCAATCTTCATATGCATCTTGTCAGTTAATCCTCCCATTAACCTAGTGTTTTGGATATTGTTATCATGCCCAGTGAACAGATGACTTAACTCATACATACAAAGTCTCTTAAGTCACAAACCTAGCAAATGGTAGAGCTAGATTTGAAATCTCTCTATCTCTCAAGCTCAGACTTTTAACCAATCACCTTGCCTTCAGGTGACTATATCAAAACTCCTGATTGAGGTAGAGGGAGGCAACCACATATCAAATTCACTCCCCAGATCCTCAGCTAGCTCCTGTTGAACTTTACTCTATTTTGCTTTAAATATTTTTTTTATTTATTTAATATTGAGAGAGACAGAGGGAGAGCAAGAGAGCACAAGCAGGGGGAGCGGCAGAGATAGAGGGGCTGAAGCAGCTCCCTGCTGAGCTGGGAACCCAATGTGGGACTCGATCCCAGGATCCCGGGATCATGACCTGAGCTGAAGGCAGTCGCTTAACCAACTGAGCCGCACAGGCACCCTTGAACTTTACTCTATTGATTAAAACAATTATGGTGCTTTTAAAAACAGTCTTATTGAGATATCGTTAACATATAATACATTTCCTATATTGAAATTAGATGATTTAACAGGATTTAACATATATATATATCCATGACACCATCACTACAATCAAGATAGCAAATATACATATCACTCCCAAAACTTTCCTCATGTATTTTGATAATCCTTTTCTAAATGAATTAAAATGTCAATTCTTCACCAAATTGATCTATAGATACAACACAATCCCAGTAAAAATCCTGACGGGGTTTCTTTTTTTCTGGTTATTAGCAAACTGTTTCAAACACATTTCTGGATTGTAAAAGAAACTAGAGTAATCAAAAAGAGTTTATAAAAGAACAAAGTTGAACACTTATATTACCTGATATTAAGACCTAATCTTAATAATGTCATAAGCAAGTTGGTATATTATTGGCAAATTTGGATACATAGGTCAGTGGAACAGGATATTAAGTCCAGATACACACAAACACAAATATGGTGCATTGTTTTTTTTTTTTTTTTGACCAAGGTGAAAGTATAATTTAATGGAGAAAGGATAATTTTTTTTCAACAAATGATACTGGAGAAATTTAATGTCCCTCTACAATAACTAATCTTGACTTATACCTAGCATCTTATATAAACATTAACTCAAAATGATCATAGACTGATACAAATCCTAAACATGTAGAACTTTTAGGAAAAAATCTTTATGATCTTTAGAGTTGGGCAAAAAATCCTTAGGTCTCATACCAAAAACATGATCTACTAAAACAGATAAATTGGATTTCATTAAAATTTAAAATTCTTCCTCTTTGAAAGACATTGCCAAGGGAATGAAATGATAAATTACAGGTAGGGAGAGGATGCTTGTAACTTAGTTGTCTGCAACAGGATTCATTACACTCTCAAAATTCCATCATAAGGAAACACAGAACTAATGAAAATAACAGGGAAATATTTAACAGACACCTAAGAACAAGAACAAAAAAAGGAAGATGACAAATAAATACATGAAAAGATACTCTCCATCATTAGTAATTGAGAATTGCAAGTTAAAACCATGCCATGAGGTACCATTGCACACCTTTTCAAGAAACAAAAGGAAAGAAAGAAACAAATAAAAAATCCCTGAAAAACCAAGTGTTTTTGAGGATACAGAGCAACTGGAACTCTCCTACATTTCTGGAGGGAATTCACATTGGAAAGCCACAATGGAAAACTGTTTGATAGTTCTTTATAAAGTAAAACATATTTTTACTTTATAACCCAGTAATATCACTTTTAGGTATTTTGGGAAATAAAAATTTGTGTTTTGTGCAAAAATATACGTGATGTATATCTATATACAAACCAAAAAAATACACATGAATTCATGTTACATACATGAATGTTCATAACAGTATATTTTCTAACAGCCCAAACAAGAAATAACCCAAATTTCCTTCAACAAGTGGCTAAACCAACTGCAGTACATCCTTATAATAGAATAAGTATTCAGCAATAAAAAGAAGGGAAGAATTGATAAACATCACAACACAACTGAACATCAAATGGTTTACAATAACTGAAAGAAGTCACAAGGAAAACTTTACACACTGTATAATTCCATTTATATGACATCTGGAAAGGGCACAGAGATAGGTCTGGGTTGAGGGAGGAAATCAGTGGTTTCCAGAGACTGAGATGGAAGAAAGGCATGACTTTAAATGGGCATCATGGAAGAACTGTTTTCTATGAGGGAACTATTCTGTGCCTTGATTGTGATGGTTGCTATATGGATCTACTGCCTATTAAAACTTACAGTAATGCACAACTACAGCAAGAAACTGAACTTTATGGTGCATCTACTTTTTTGAAATATTAAAAAATTTAAAAAATGGGATAGTACCTTTTTTTTTTTTTTAAATAAAAAAGCAAGCTCTTAATCCATGAGATGTTAGAACAGTCACTGCAAGGTGACCTGTGCATTGGTTCTACAGTCATGGGGTCCTCCGGCCATCTAGTTCCACTCAGATGTAGACAAGACCCACAGATGTGATTATTGAAAAAAAAAAAAGATGTATGTTTATCAGAAAAGGACCTCTCTGCTCTCCCACCCCACATACCGTAGCTTTCCTTTCTGATTTATAAACACAGGTTAGCGGGAAGGATAATATTTTGTACTAAGAGATCAAGTAAATAATTCTTAAATAATTGAGACCTGCCCTCAGCCCACATACATGCCATCATCAGGAAACATCCACAGACAGTGGGAGTATGTGGCTGTTTGAGAGAGGCTGACAAGAAAGTGTTGGGGCTTTTAAATACAGCTTTCCATCCCTAAGAGCCCATTTGCTGTATTATAGGATATTGGTGTATATTTTTTTTCTTAAACTAGCAATCTGCTTATTCCAAAAGCTAGTATATGCATTATTGCTTTGCTGGATACCAAGTTCTTTCTCATTAGAGGCATTGATATTGATTAAAAGTATCAGGACCAAGTATCAGGTCCTGTTGCCATGGAATAATGCTTGGTTCCCCTAATGTTGAACAGAGAGTCCAAAATGATCATTCAAATTAATTAGAGTAATTTGGAACGGAAACTTGATGGGGAAGCCAGTTGCTAGAGGTGTCAAAGTAAGCCATTACTGCCACCTCATCTCTCCTTCTCACTCAGCTCCCCCAAAAGACAGTGAGTACAGCGGTTACGAACTATCCCTTGGGCAGGCCAGTGCAGGGCTTATTTCCATGGAGTCATGACCTGTGTTCTCCCGTCCTGTGTGCAGTCCCAGCAGACAGGGAGGTCAGATAAGCTTATCCTCAGTATGCTGCCTGTGCAGCAGCCTGGAAGTTTGGCAGGGCCCCCGCTGCCCTGAGGAGGTACTGGAACTGAAATGTACTCTTCCCTAATAAGTGCTTTAGACAGTTGCCCTTCTCTTTCATCGGCTTCTGGTCTTTAATCCCTTTGTGTTTGGGGTTCTGCCCCACTACATGCACTTCTGTCTCCTTTTGCTGCCAAGATATCATCGATTCTAGACAATTCAATCTCAGAATCACTTTCTGCTCTTTTCTAGTAAGAATTTTCCTACCCTGTCTCAGATACTATTTGCATTTTTCAAGAATAATGCCTGTTTGGGCTCTTGTATGAGTAGCTCCCCTGAAACTGAGTGGAGGTTTCTGCTATAGACAGCAGGGGAAACTTGAAGAATCTTTGTAAATATCCTGCTGAGAGTGGATAAAGGCATAGGGGAAGAACTCTGAGTCCCAAGACTGACTCGACATAGTCCCATGTGTCATTTTACTTGCCTAAGGGTTGCAATGAGGAGGGCATAGCCAGGAACTTCCAAGGTCCTCAGTGGATGAAATTTCAACTTCTTGTGTGGAACTACATCTGGGAAAGTATCAGATCTCAAAGCTAGCTGGTGTTTCCATCTTCCAGCTGTGTGAATGTTGACTGCTAAAGGCTTATAACTGCCTTGCTTTAATGGTGAATTGTTCTTGGCTGATGGGGAGCTGGCCTACCGTTGGAGGTTATGTGCTGCCCCTCAAATATAGAGGCAACCAGTAGGCAATGACTGCACGATATGAGGGAACACAGTCAAAGCACACTTGCCTCTAGTAGAGATGATTCTGTGTTCTGATTTATGTCCCAGAGTCCCTCATGGATAAGACTATATCAGAGATCACAGCTTGTTTGGCCCTTTCCACATCCAATTCTTTGCTTTCTCACTTTCTTAAATGGTTGTTTTGAAGGACATTCCCTCAGTAAATCTTATGAGTCCATGTTGTTATATCAGACTCGGCTTTCTAAGGAGCCTATCTTAACCATTAACTTCTTGGAGCTATTGTCATAGAGAAAAATGTTTATTTTCTCTAGCTTTGATGTTCACCTCTTCTCTTATGGCATAGTTTTGAATACTACCCTTACTCCTGGAGGTGGTCTCCTGGTTGTGGTCTGTTTGGCTCTCTTTCGTCTGGGTCAGAATTACTTTCCCCAGGCCATATCTGCTCCGACTAATCCAAACTTATGTACAGGATAATCTTCAGAGATCACATGGAAAAGTCTGGGGAAGAGGTAAAGGAGACACTCTTTATCATCAAGAACCAGAGAGGAAAAAAAAGAGGTGAAATAAGTCTTTCTTGATAAACCTAGGGAACAATCAGTTATGGATAGGAGTGTTCTGAAATGTGTCAATTCTGAGAGAATTAGAGTCCAAAGAAACATATGGAGAAAAGTAGCTTACATGTATGGAAATTACATACCACTTATAGATATCAATATATCAACTAATAGCAGGGTTATATTGTCTTAGGTTATTATTTATTGTGGATCACTTCAAATCTCCAGAAATCACTGCTGATCCTTTAAGCAATGAAGTCCTTTCCTACTAGAGTTTTTTGTTTGTTTGTTTTTGTTTCTAAGAGAGAGTATGTGTGAGTTGGGTAGGCAGAGGGAGAAGGAGAGAAAGAATCCCAAGCAGACTCCACAACCAGTACAGACCCCAATGGTGGTCTCCATCTCAAGACCCTGTGATCATGACCTGAGCCAAAATTAAGAGTTGGACACTTAACTGACTGAAATACTCAGTCTCCCCACTATTACATCATTCTTATCTTTTACATCTCGGTTGCTGCATTTTAAGCCCTCCCTAAAATCTTACTTGAGTTCCATAGTCCTAACTTTTGGATTCATCTGGACTTTCTTGAATACGTTGTACTGACAACTTTTCAAAAGCCTTTGTGTTAACTATAACTTGAAAAGTAATAGAGCCAAATTAATGAATCACACATGTGTAAAAGACTTCAATTAGATCAGAATTCACATACTAATTTTCATGTTACCATCCCTATTGGAAAACAGGGGACAGTGAGAGAAAGCCCATACTAAAATCAATCAATCAATCAATCAATCAGGAAAAAAATGCCAAAACAACTTACGTGGTAAGGAATCAAATCCTCTCCTAGAGGAAAGAACTTGTGTGGGGATGGGAAAAAGAAGCAGAGGTTCACAGTCTGGCAGATTAGTAAGCAAGAAGCGGGAAAACCTCAGCCAGTCGTTACCCCAGTGACCGATACTCAAGAATGAAAACAAATGCTTTGTTTCATACCCCATTTCTCTAGGTGCTAATGTGCTGTCTAAACTCTGTTAACATCTGTGCTTCAAAAGCAAGAATACTGGGCCTACAGGTATGGTATTGTGGTTACCAACTCTTCACAATAAAATGGAAAGAAGTGTTTTCTTTTCTGTCTGCAAGAATAATTAGTCCAATCCCATCAGTTTGCAGAAGATCAACAGATATTGGAAGATATTCCAGAAAAATAATGACACAATAGTATTATCAGTCATCAATCATGTGTCCCCATTATGGAAGCATGAAAGTGCTCAATGAAATAATAATCCTGGGGTGGAGGTGGATCAGGACCATGGAGAGCAATTGGTCTGATTGATGGGTGAGTGAAGGGAGGAGAGGATATGTAAGGGACCTATTGGACACCTCTGGGACCTTGATTCATATCCTCACCTCCAATTTCGGCTATCCTCTAGCAAACAGTGCCTGGCCGTCTTTGATGCACCAAATGTTGTCAGCATTTTACCCTTAGCATATGCCCTGTATTTT
Source organism: Mellivora capensis (assembly GCA_004024625.1). Classification (NCBI taxonomy): domain Eukaryota; kingdom Metazoa; phylum Chordata; class Mammalia; order Carnivora; family Mustelidae; genus Mellivora; species Mellivora capensis. The sequence goes on along the minus strand of PISX010022347.1, from coordinate 20,217 downwards.
CTACTTTGGGTCCCAGGTTTCTCTCATACTTCAGATACCAGCAGGAGCTTGGTGGTTAAGCATACACACACAGTCTGGAAATGCAGAGTTAATGACCCCAGGGGCAGCCTTTAACAAGTAAGGTATGGGATGAGAGTTGATGGTTAAATACTTCTGGTCAGTCCTCAAGTGGACACTTCTGGGAGGTGGTCTATATGTTTCTTAGAGGTCTCCAAAGAGAAGCTAGCCCTAATTATCCTCAGTGGTGACCTCAATAGTATACCTTTATGTGGGGGTTTTCTCTTTCCCTCTGTCTCCCTCTTGGGTCCTTCAGTCCTACATCCTGGATTTACTCCAAAATAAAACACTTGCCCATAAATCCTCTTTGATTCTTCTTTTGGGAAGAACCCAAGTTAAAATAGTGTCAGGTGAGTACCTAGAAATCAGATGCTTTCAATGGAATTGAGCCCAGCTGCCCACAGCAGTGGATGAAATAATATATCCTTTATTGTCTTTTCCTCCTTCTTTCACCTTCTCTGTCCCTGGATCCCTCCCGGGTAAGCCCTGGACACAAGTTCTTGCTCAGGCTCTGCCACTGAGGGGAACAAAACTTAGATAGGGATTGAGCAGAAGTGATAAGAGAATTGAAAGGAGAAACAAGGGAATGTAGTTTCACAGAAGCCAAAGGATGGATGAATTTCAAGGAAGAGACAGTGATCAATTGCATCAAAAGCTATAGAGAGGTTAAGCAAGATGAGAAATGAAAAGAATCAAATTTAGCAACTGGAAGGTTATGGGCAAACTTCGGATAGAACTGTCAATGTGGTGAAGAAGGTAGGTTTTTCTTCTGTTGAAATTTGTTCTATTGTTGCATTTGCCTGACCTTCCTCATTTTTCTAAATCTCCAGGCTATAAACTTTAGCATTTCCAATCTATTCAGAGAAATAATCTGCTTGATATTGCAATGATAGTGAAAGCCATTTTAATTCTATCCCTTTTGTCTCCCAGAATTTATTTTGCATTTACTTTTTATGAAAAAAATGTACCACTTCCTCTGGAGTTGCCCCAGCCCACTTCTCTGGCCTTGTCTCCCTTCTTACTCCTTTCACTTATCTGCAATACCCTAATTGTTTGGTTTCTTTAACTTTATACAGCAATGACTCACTTCCCTCCTCATCAAAATTAGTTTTCTTGCCTTTCTTTGAGTATATGAATCATTCTTCTCTTATAAGTATTATCAGTAAGCCTCTCTAAATTCTAAAGTTTGCTGTGCATGTGAGAGAGATATTTAAAAAAATACATTGTTATCAGTTTAGGGTCATTTTTGGCATCAGTGAGGAGAGAATCTTGGTATTCATAAAGGGAAGGGTCCAGAAATGGCACACTCATGATAATAAAAATTATCTTTCCAGGATGGGAAAGGCAGTTCTCTTTAGGATTTTATTTTAATCTTTAAGTTTATATAATTTCTTTCTTCACAATGTCCTGGGCATTTTACATCAATGTCTGATTCATCCATCAATGTCCACTATACACTCTCCTTTGCTTGTACAAAGTCAATTCTATTGACAATATGGGTAATTGTTCTGATTATTGCAAGTGGTTCTGTTCAATAAACCATTATTTGGCATTGAATGATTTTTGAGGCACTCTGAGAACGTGAAATGGAAGGAGTTCTGTAAGGAGCTGTGAATGTTGTCTCAGAGGCCAAGGTGGTGTTTGACCTTGAAGAGTGGGTGATTTGACTGAGAGGGTTCTGGGCAGAGGGCCTTCTGGCGTCCTATGTCTTGATCCGGGTATTTATTACACAGGTGTGTTCTGCTTGTGCAAATTCAGTCAGCTTTATACTTGTCATTTACATGCCTTTACATATATATTTTATTCTTCAATAAAACCCCCAAATTTAAACACAAAAATAAAGCCATGAAGTTATTAGATGTGAACACAGCAAATTCTTTTATATCTTCAGTATAAAGTCCTTTTAAACAATGACTCATAAATCAGAAATCAATGCAGAAATGAAAGCTTAAATTGCAAAAAGAAAACATTCTAAGTAAAATTAGAAGATAAATGTCAAATTAGAAAGCATTTGCAATGCAACTCACATCTTAACAAATCAGTAAGAAGGCTGTCCAACTGAAAATGAGACTAGCATTTGAACAAGTATGCCTTGTTACAGAAGTGAGAAAGAAATGGTTGTTACATGTATGAAAAGTGATCAGTTTGTGTTATAGGATGAGAAATGAAAGTAAAATCTACAAGAATACATCCTTTTTACCCACCAGGTTAAGATGTATTTTTTTTGAGTTTGATAACACATTGTGTTATAAGATATAGGGAAGCAGGGATCTCCATACACTCTATGTGGGACTATAAATTAGCATAATGTCCATTGGAATTTTATTGGCATTATCCATTGAAACTAAAAATGAACATACTAGGGGTGCCTGGGTGGCTCAGTCAGTTGATTTCGGCTCAGGTCTTGATCTCAGGGTCATGGGATCAAGCATCACGTGATCAAGCCCCGGTGGGGAGTCTGCTTGAGATTCTCTTCCTCTCTCTCTCCCTCTGCCCCTTCCCTTGGTTGCATGTGCACTCTTTCTCTCTAAAATAAATAAACAAATCTTTTAAAAAATGAACATATTATATAACTCAGCAATTCAATTCTGAGAAATTAGATTACTTGTACATGTATAAATGAATCAGGTACAAGAATATTAAGTGAAAGAGTGATTATAATTATAAAATACTATAGCAATAAAGTTATTTTTGCTAGTTTGCAGATAAGATCTGAAATATACACACAGGCTCTGGGGAGTCAAGGCAAGAAATATATGATTGAAAGGTAGGGTCAGAGAGATTTCATTGTCTACATGAATGTTTTCTTGAAAATCACCTACTGGGAAAATTAATTAAATAGAAAAACAAAACTAAAGTATGACAAAAAACCCCATGATGTTTCAACTTAAATTACACTAAATGGTAGATAATAATCTGGTAAATGTAGTCATATGATAAAACTCAGTAATTCTTAAAAAAGTGGTAATTGCTGTAATATTAGGAAAACAAAGCATATTACTATAGAATATCTATCCTAGACCAGAGGTTAGGAAAGTGTTTATTCTCTTGTATCATGCTTGTTGGTGTGTGAATTGACAAAAGAACCTGACAGTACCAACATCTGGGTAAGCTCATTCACACCAATTTGTCACTAGAATGTGGATCCACACAATATTATGAGCAAGACCATTATCTATACTGTTATTTCTATTAGTTGAATATTAACACTGAGCAATGAGTAACCAATACAAAGTGAAAATAAATTAGCATGTAATCATATGATGAAATGCTACAAAGTCACTGGAAAAAAACCTCAAGTCTTTGAGACAACCTAAAAGTGTGAAAATATGCTGCAGTGTATGTTAAGTAATTAAGCAAGTTTATACATATAAACTTATATTATATATATAATATAAATTTATATCATATATAATAATTAACAAAATTTCATAGGCAATTTCTGAGAGGAAATCTAATTAGTAGGAAGATAACCAATTTTCTTTTACTTATGTCCAGTATTTTCAAATGTTATATTTTATACATACATTACTTTATTGTCAAGAAAATGAACAAACAAGTAACATGCAGTGTGTCAATGTCTGTTATAACTAGAGTATTCTGATATTATTCTGCAGTGCTGGGTTCCTGCAGGTAATATATGGACAGCTTTATTCTGCTCTGAAGGGTCCCTAGTGGTGGCGATTCTCACAAAAAGAAAAGTGGAAAGATTTATTTCAGAAAAGCCTTTTGTCATCTGTCCACTGGAACACTTAGATTGATTCTTGGCTCAGTTTCCAAGAGGGCACACGCAGACCACCTCTTCAGAGATTTCTTAAGTTTACACTCCAGTGCATTTGGTAGAAACAGCTGGTCCTAGGTCGGGAATCAAGTAATTTGTTGCTCTAGAATATTATGTACAGACTCCTTCCCTGCACTCAATGCCCCTCCTCCACATTGGGCATTGGAGGGGCAGGTAACGATTTCTCCCATGTGTCCAAATAGCTACTATCCCTCTGAATAATCACCATCATCTCCCAGAAAATGCCCAGAGAGTTGCATAGAATTAAGACAAAATATGTATCATATGTATCACATTGTTGGACTAAAATAGGGATAGAAATAAATTCTTAAAAAAAATAAAGTGAGCCAAGACACTGGGGCTAAAAAGGCCTGTGTTTTGAATTTCTACTCTGATCTTATTCCCTATTTAAACCTGCTCATCTTTCTGAGCCTCAGCTGCTTCTTCTGTGAAAATAGGTCATCAAAATCTACCATGCCAAGTTGGAAGAGCTGGACGGTTATATAAGAAAATGTACAGGAAAAATCCTCATGCTATCTGGCTCATGGAGACACTATTCAGTGCCAGATGCTGATCTAAAGGGTGTTACGTTTTTTCTCATTAATACTCAATTTCTGAGTATCTTCCATAATATTCCATTATCTTGACCTAATTTTAGAACTTAGTTTTCTTTCTTTCTTTTTTTTTTTTTTAAAGATTTTTATTTATTTATTTGACAGAGAGAGAGAGAGATCACAAGTAGGGAGAGAGGCAGGCAGAGAGAGGAGGGGAAGCAGGATCCCTGCTGAGCATAGAGCCCCATGTGGGGCTTGATCCCAGGACCCTGAGACCATGACCCGAGCCAAAGGCAGAGGTTTAACCCACTGAGACACCCAGGCGCCCCCCTTTTACTCTTCTTTTGTGGTAGAACTTTCTCCCCACCCTTATTCTTCTGGCAGCTGCTGGTCTATTCTTCATAACTTTGTCACTATGTTTTTGTCTTTTCAAAAATATCATAGAAATGAACTCATACAATATGTAACTTTTTGAGATTGGCTTCTTTGGAATTCATCCAAATTGTTTCATTTGTCAATAGCTTCCTCTTTATTGTTGGGAGTATTCCATTGTATGAATGTACAATGGTTTGTTTGACCATCTCTGTGTAAAAGAATATCTGGGCTGTTTCTAGTTTGAGTCACTTATGAATAGAGCTTCAATAAACATTCATGAATAAGTTTTCATATGAAAATAAGTTCTTTGTTTAAAGCAAATACCTTGGAGGAGAATTGCTGGATCATATGGTAAGTGTGTGTGTACCTGTATGTGTATATATACATATATACATATATATATGCGTATATATATATATATATATGCATTCTTGATTTTATGTTATGCTAGGAGGTGGTATATTTTTAATTTTATAAGACATTTCCAAACTATTTTCTAGAATGGCTGGACCATTTTTCATTGCCATTAGCAATATGTGAGACTGGATTATATCACGTCCTTACAAGTGCTTGGTATGACCGGTCTTTTTGTGTCCATGTGTTTTTGTTTTTATGAATATGCAAAAGCAATTCAACGGAGAAAAGAGCCTGTTGTTAGGTATGTACACAAGACTGAAATTATTTTTTTATGAACTCTTATTATTATGTAAATCCATCTTTATCTTTGGTAAATGTTTGTGCGCTCATGTTTTCTTATTTGATATTAATATGTCCACTCCATCTTTCTTTGGATCAATGTTTGCATGCTATACCTTTTTACTTTTAACTTCCTTATATATCTGAAGTGACTTTTTGGGAGCCTATACTTAGGGCATATCTCTTTTTATTTTTAATTTTTAGAAAAAGAGCGGGGTTTGGAGCAGAGGGAGAGAGAATCTTAAGCAGCCTCCATGCCCAGTGCTGAGCCTGACATGGGGCTTGATCTCATGACCCTGAGATCATGACCTGAGCCAAAATCAAGAATAAGGTGCTTAACTGACTGAGCCACCCAGGTCCCCTAGCACATCTCTTTTTAAATCTATCCTGACAATTTGTCTTTTAATCGTGCCTAGAACATTTACACTATACATATTTATTACTATGTTTATATTTAGATCTGCCATTTTATTATTTGTTTTCTGTTTGATCTCTTTGTTTTCATGCCTCCATTTTCCTTTCCTGTTTTCTTTTGGCTTACTTGAACACGTTTATTATTAAATGTTAATGTATCTATTGTCTTTTTTATATGCATTTCCTTGAATAAGCCTTATTTTCTTATTTTTGTTTTTTAGTGGTTGTTCTTTACATAATTATAGTGGCTTTACGTAATCTGCCTAAAATCCTTGTTTGTCCCTTCCAGAGGGAGGCAGAAAACTTACCGCCATATACTTCCCCTCACCTTTCACTGTTTGGTTTGCACTTTCTTAGGTATTACTTCTACTTTCATTGAAAATTCCATCAGATAGCCTCATAGTTTTGCTCTCAACTACCATAGTATATTAAAGAACTCCAGAAAAGTTCATTACATGTACCTAGATGTTTACATTGTGATCTCTCTTCTTTCAAGACTGATGCTCCCAATTTCCTTCTTTCTGTTGTCTTTTACCTTTTTAGAGTAGATCTGTGATAATACATTCATTCGTCTTTCCTTCATCTCAGAATGCATTAATTTCAGATTTATTCCTAAAGAGTATTTCTCCTGCATATAAAATTGTAGGTCAATTGTTCTTTTCTTTCAGTATCTTAAAAAAATGTTATTTGACTTTGTTGTAGACTTCATTATTTTCCATGAGAATTCTGCAGTTAGAATCATTATTTCCTTACAATTGAGGCATCTTTTTCTGGTTTATTTCTAGAATTTTTCTTTGTTTCTGACCATTTTTTAAAGTATGTATCTGGGTATTGGTTTCTTTGCAATTTTTCTGCTTGAAGTTTGCTGAACCTCTTGAATCTGTAGATTTATATCTTTCAAATATTTATGAGAATCTTAGCCATTATTTATCCAAATAGTTTTGCTCTGTCCTGTCCATTTTCTTCTCTCCTTCTGGGATACCAGTGACATCAATATTTGACCAATGAATGAATATTCCTGAGAATCTGTTGTTTTTCTAAAGTCTTTATCTACTTTGTTCATACTGGATAGTTCTTTTTCATCTATTTTCAAGTTCATTGACTCATTCTTCTGTCATTTCCATTATGCTATTGAGTCTCTTCTATGAATTTTTTACTTGAGAATACTGTATTTTTCAGTTCCCAAAAGTCCATTTATTTCTGGTTTATATTTTTTTCCTGAGATTTTCTATCCTTTTTCTTTGTTTAAAGAGTAATTACTGATATTTAATTTGACATTTTTATTTTAGATGCTTTGGTGTCTCTGTTGAATAATTTCAACACTTTCACCATTTTCTTACTGATATCTGCTAATGGACTTTTCCCACGCAAGGTGAGATTTTTTTTTCTGGTTCTTCCTATGCTAGGAAATTTTGACTTGTATTCTGGACATTTTGAACATTATATCATGAGATTATAAGTCTATAAGTCCTATAAAGACTGGCTTTTTAAAAAAAAAAAAAAGTAAATTTGCCCGGTAGAGTACAAGCCGCAAGTTTGGACCAACTTTCTATGGGTGTGTCTTCAACATTACTTCCCTTCGTAGAGCTCTTTGGATCTATGTCTTCTCTGTCTTCAGTTTGTAGTCTGGAACCTGGCTATGACTTTATCTTGGTCCGGTCTCAAAGTCTTTGTCTTGCCATTGGAACTGGATCAATACATGTTGCAGCTTGGTGATGAGCTTAGGAGTTTTTAAACAACTTCACTGTTTGCTTTCCTAAGCTTCTGCCTTTCTGTGACCTTGTTGATGTTCTCTGCTTCTCTGGGACTCTCTTCCTAAGTCCTCCACCCAGAAATCTGGGGCTATAGTTATCCTGCTGTGTTCTGGATTCCCCATGACTGCAGCTGCTTCTATGACCAGAAGCTGGGAAGCCAGAGAGAGGGGAAAAACCAACAGCAGCTGGAATCTGTTGGAGCCACAGAACCTCTTGGAACACATTCTCATATTGCTGAGGCAGTTTCCTCTGTCTCAGAATTTTAGATGCCTGCAAACTCCCATAGCTGCTGCAGTTACTACCACCACATATGCCATAGCAAGATTGTCACTGGGTCATGAAAGAATGGAGAAAATACATATTTATTTTTTAAAAAGGAATAACAAGTATTCTTCCATTCAGAGCCTTAGAATTCCCCTTCCTTATCTTTTGGAGGGCTTCTCTTGGAGCTCTTTCTGTTCATGTTAAAGACCAGTTCTGCATTTGGGAGTGCTTTGAATCCAGGCCAAGGGATACCAGAGTAGGGGGGAAAGATGGCAAAGTCACTGCAGGTACAGTGGTGTTTTGAGATATGGTCTTCTTCCTCAATTTGGCTCCTATTGTTTACCTTTTAGAACCATCACCTGCCTTGTACTTTCTACCCAGGTGGAATGTCATTGCTCTTTCTTCCCTGGAATTGAAACTGATCAAACATACCTCACTAGACTCTAAAACTAGTGTCCTGTTTTTCCCCATTGTGCCATGATGCTCTTTTCAAATATTATGATGAACGAAGATCTCCTTCCTTTTGTGTTAAGTGAAACCCAACTCATAATCTTTTGGATATCCTAAATATTGAATGTTAAATTTCCTAGAATTGGTTAAAGTTACTCCATGACATCAGCATTCAGCTGTTCTTTTGGAATCCCTGAAACTAAAAGTCTTGAGACCTTACCACTTCTTTATCTAATACTGATGTGTAGAGGCAGGGAACCAATCCTATCTGAGTGGCCACTCATTCATGTGTCTTTTCTCACATAACTATCCTTACCTTTTTCTCTGAGCTGTTTCTGTGCCTGATGGAATTAAAAAAAAGAAAAAAAGTTTTCTTATTAACTGCTGTAAGATAGAGAAGTTCTTTATTCACACTTCCTAAAGTTATCTGTCACAATTTGATGCACTAAAAGAATTTATCAAAGTGCTTACCAAACTAGAAAAGAATAAGCTGGAGAAGAGGATAGAAAATCAATCCACCCTACTTCATATGCCAATGTAACCCCAACCCATCTGCTAATAAAAATAACTAAAGAACACATCATTTGTTTTATCTTGAGATTTTGGTCATAACAAAGCTATTAATCCCTTATAACTTGTGATAGATTACAAAATGGTGCAAATTCTCCATCTTTTTAAAAGTATCTGTGTCCTTTTTCATTGACTTTGTAACTCCTCAAGAGATGAAGTCTATTCTGTCTAAATCTGGGCTGGCTCTGGGACTGACATTGGCCAATAGAATGTGTGGATGGGATGCCTTGCCAGTTCCAAGTCTAGGCCAGGAAGACCTGCATGCTTCTGTTTACTCCCTGGGAACCCTGCTGAGCCACCATACTAACAAGCTCAGGCTAGCCTGCAGGAGGATGAAATACCATATGGACTAGAGATGAGCCATCCAAGCTGATCCTGGTCTCTACCAGACCCAATAGTTGACTATGAACTCATGAATGGGCCCAGCTTAGACCAGCTGAGCCAGGCTCAGATCAGCAGAATTATCTAGTCACCTCATAGCCATCAAAGCATTAATCAAGTGTTGTTGTGTACAGCCAGTAGTTTTGGGTGGTTTGTTATGCTGAAAAACCTAACTGACACATGAGATAAGAACTACTTTTATTAATTGACGAGACCCCTCATTGCTCCCCAAAACACACACACACACACAGGGAGGGAGGGATGGAGGGAGGAAAGAGGGGAGGGGGAGAGAGAGAGAAGGAGAGAAAGCAGAATGTTTGGAATTGAGCTGCACTTAAAAACACTAATCTATAGTCCCTAGTCATATGAATGACAGTCCCAGTACCTTTACAAGTAACTATTAGCATGTATCTAGGAAACTGACAAGATTTTCATATATTTTATGGCCCACATTCTGCCATTGTAGCTGTAATTGCCATGAGAATGCAATAGTGCATGGATCCCTATCTTCAGCAAACATATTCCTTCTGAGAAAAAAGGAGACTGTCTTGCACAGAATGACTTTGTTCATGTGAAGGAGAAAAAGAAGCCCACAACTGAGACTATGCAGAATGGTACTGCCCAGACTCTCATTTTGTATTCTCAGCCCTAATTAGCTCTTTTGGAGCAGATTGTTTGCAATGAGCTCCAGAAAATTGAGTATGATTTACTCAAGGCAAACAGGGTTCAGTTGTTAACCTTTCAGTCTTTAACGAGGCAACATCTTAAGGATGAACAACAGTAAACAAGGAAGCTTCTCAATAAGAATCAAAACTGTGCCAGGATCCAATTTTACACCAAAAACAAGTCTCTGGAGAAAAATAACTTTTCTGGCATGAAGTGACGTTGCAGGAAGTGCTAGAAAAGAGTATCATCCTGACTCAAAGTTGAGAATTCAATTTTGGGGTGTCTTAAATTAAGAGGAAATTTTACAACAAACAATGTTCCCATTCTGCTACAGAATCTAGTGAATAAATGATGACTAGAACAATGTGGCAATACAATATCTGACTTCATCGGAACATGGCGGTGTTCAGGTAGAATTGTGAGTTTTCAGTGTTGTCTTAGACATGAACTATGCCATTAATAAAACAGGTGATCAGAGTGAGTTGTGGGAGCCTACACAGATGTTTTGCATGTGGTAGGAGGATCCCTGAGATGAGAACCTACAGCCAATCCCCACTACTCTTCTAGCTGAGCCTTCCTCGTAGAATTGCCTACACTTTGCTCAGTGTGCTGAACCTCCTTATCTTTTACCATCCTCTCTACCTGGACTATATTTCCTGACTTTTGTAGTCTGGAAAATTCCTGCTAATCCTTAAAGTCCAAATCGAATCATTCCCTTACAAAAGGAGAAGAAATCCTTGCCCCATCTCTTTTTCCCTGGCACATTTTATATTTGGGGTTCCATATAGACTCTAAGATACTAAAAGGCAACAACTGAACCATTATTTCTGAGGTCTGAGCTCCAAAGTCATACTGTTTAAGATAAATTAGAAAGAAGAAACATAGTACCTTCTGTAAATCTCAGAGCATAATTTTCCCTCCATAAGTACATAGAGAAAAATTTTCAGGGAGAACATTCAGATTCTCACCAAAAAGAAAGAAGGAAACAAAGACCACATTATTTTTATTATAGCTCCTGGAGCAATCTTACACATAGGCTGGAAATTGTTTCTGCTTCTTGATTGACTGGGGACGTGAGTTGGTATTCTGATGGTATACAAACATGGCTGTAGTTATTCCTGTCCTGTACCGACATCTCTTTGTAATGTGATTTTGCAGCTTCTCTCAACAAGAGGTGAAGTTTATTTCTTAACCCTCTGAGTCTGGGCTGAACTTGAAATTTGCTTCACCAATAATATGCAGTAGGAAGTCATGCTGTACCTGTCCTAAGCCCAGGCCTCGGAGGACTTGAATTTTTGTGCTTTTTCTTTTGGAAAGAGGCCCAACTGTTCTGTGAACCTCTTGAGCTAGCACACTGGAAGATGTGGGACCACATAGCCCAGAAACTAGCCTGCTCAGCTAGGTCATGTGAGTCCAGTCAGCCCCCCAGAGGACCTAGCTGCTGAACAGAGAGGCAGAGTAACACAGATAAGACCAGAGAAACCATCCAGCTGAGCCCAAGCCAAACCACTAATCCACTGAGATGTATCTAAATAGTAGACTGTTGGTTTAGGTTACTATGTTTTGAGATGGTTTGTGCTCAGGAAAAAAAAATTAACTGACACAAATAGTCAAATATACAAATGTACACAGGCCTACCACAGATGGGCCCTGAAGGTTTTTCTTCACTCTTGGGTTGTTCAAACATCCTCCCTAGGTTTCTGAGTTTCTTCCTCTTTCTTTTCTTTCCCAGAAGATCTTCAGTCTCTCAAATCCCTCTGCTTCTCTGTTTTTCAACCTTGACTGCCTCTCTTCAGCTTTCAGCATGGGTTTTCTGTCGTGTTTCAAATCATCGGGGTTTTTCCCCCTGTACACTGTCATCAAGGGTTTCCAATTCATTAGAATACAGAAGAGGGATAAATGGATACAGGATGCCTTTGGAGAATATGTCTTATTCCTGGGATGCAATGAGGTAAGAGAAAAACAAAATTCCTACTTGCTACATTCTACCTTTAGTATAAAATTTTGAATCATTAGAAGAGAGTGGTTTTCATTTGATACTATCCCCCTTCCTTGCCACCTCAATCTCACCCACAGGATGAGCCAATGAATTTCTCACTCAAGGCTGTGTTTTTCCAGTGGAAAGTGACTTGGTGGGTTTAGGGTACTACAAATCAATTAAAATATTTGTCCATCCACAAATATTTAAAAATTTGATATTTCCAATTGTCCTCCAGAAGGTATCAATTTCCATTCCTCCACATGAGTGTTGATCTCCTCACTTTATCACAAACATTTTTTTCAAGTTTTCATTGTGTATTTATATGCATATATAACATATATGTAAAACATAATATTTTCCATTATGACCACTTTAAATGTATAGTTTACAGGCATTAATTACACTTGCAATGTTGTAGGAATATTGCCAATATGTTTCCAAAATCTTCTATCATCCCAAACAGACATTCTGTAACTACGAAGCAATGCTCCTCGTTTTCACCTCTCCCTAACCCCTGTAACCTCCAGTCTACTTCTCTCTGTAAGAATTTACTCCTTCTAGATATTTCATATAAGTGAATCATACAACATTTGTCTTTCTGTGGCTGCCTTATTGCATTTAGCATAATATTTTCAGGATTCCTTATGCATTTATCAAAACTTCATTTCTTGTTATAACTGAATCATATTCCATTGTATGGATATGTCACATTTTCTTTGTTTATTCATCTGTAGCCCTTTTGGCTCTTGTGAATAGTGTTGCAAAGAATATTCACATGCTTCTTGAATCCCTGATTTCAATTCTTTGGGTTTATACTTGGGAGTATAATTGCTGGGTCATATGATAATTCCATGTTTAACTTTTTGAGGAACTGCCAAACTGTTTTCCATAGTGGCTGCATCATTTTACATTCCCACCAGCAAAAGAGAGGGTTATAATTTCTTCACATCCTCGCCAACAGTTAATTTCCATTCTTGAATTGTAACCAACCCACTAGGTGTAAAATGGTATCTCATTATGGTTTGTTTGCATTTGTCAAATTCTGATTGTTTTCAAAGACTCCTTATTTGGTTTTGTTAGTGATATCAGTTGTCTTCTGTTTTTTTCTTTTATTTATCTCCACTCTAATTCTTACTATTTCTATCCTTCCTCTAGCTTTGAGTTTGGCCTGCTCTTCTAGTTTCTCAAGATGTAAAATCAGGTTATTGATCTGAGATTTTTTTAAAGGACTTTATTTATTTGAGAGAGAAAGAGAGAGAGAGTGTGTGTGAGAGAGAGCGCATGAGAAGGGGGAGGATCAGAGGGAGAAGCAAACTCCCTGCTGAGCAGGGAGCCTGATGTGGCATTCAATGCCGGGACTCCAGGATCATGACCTGAGTTGAAGGCAGTTGTTTAACCAACTGAGCCACCCAGGCGCCCCGATCTGAGATCTTTTTTTAACATAGGCATTTACAGCTATGAGTTCCTTTTGAGCACTGCCTTTGCTGAATATTATAAGCATTCCTATTTTTTTTCATTTCCATTTATCTCAAACTATTTTCCAATTCCCCTTGAATTTCTTCTTTGACCCACTGTTTCAGAGTGTGTTTTATATGGGGCACTGAGGTAACTCAGTCAGTTAAGTGTCTGACTCCTGGTTTTGGCTCTGCTCTTGATCTCAAGGTCCTGAGGTTGAGCCCTGCATCCAGCTCCATGCTCAGAGCAGAGTCTGCTTATCCCTCTCCCTCTGTTCCTCTCTCCGTGCTTTTTCTCTCTCCCTCGAATAATAAAATCTTTAAATGGAGGGGAGGTGGATGGGAAGATGAGATAATTGGGCGATGGGCAGGTGATATGCTGAGCCCTTGGTGTTATACGCAACTGATAAATTATTTAACGCTACCTCAGAAACTAATGATATACTATATGTTGGCTATTTTATTTCAATAAAAATAAATAAGATCTTTTAAAAAAGAGTGTGTTGTAAAGTTTTTCACATATGTGTGATTTTTTTTCAGTTTTCCTTCAGTTAATAGTTTTTAGCTTTATTCATTGTAGTTATGAAAGATACTTTGTATAATTTCAATCTTCTAAAATTTATTGAGACTTGTTTTGTGACCTAACCTGTGGTTTATCCTAGATCACTCTTCATGGGCACTTGAGAATGTGTACTCTGCTTTTGTCGGGGGGAGTGTTCTCTACATGTGTGCCAGACCTAGTGGTTTATAATATAGTGGCAAGTCCATTATTTCCTTATTGATTTTCTCTCTAGAACATCGATCCATTATTGAAAGTGAGGCTATTGAAGTCTCTAAATATTATTTTAGAAATGTTTATTTCTAAATTCTATTTTAACTATATTTTGGGACTCTGTTGTTTGGTGCATGCATATGTGTATAATTGCTATATTTTCTTGGATAATGGATTGTTGAAGGCTGTCGTCATCCACTTAAGTGACTTTTGCAAACTGTTTTTGCAAAGACTGTATTCCTTGTCTCTTGATGTCACTGACTTCTCTTTAGTTTCTGTTTAGATAGTGTTTTGACAGAGATGTCCTGGATATCGGGAGCTAAGCAAACAAACCACATCTCTGCCAGTCCTTATTGCCAATCTAAGGGGCAAAAAAAATTATCATTTCAAAAATACTATGTGATTTTTATTTTTATTTTCCTGATAATTTGTGAGGTTGTCTCTTTCTTCTTAAGTTTCTTAGGCACTTTGTCAGAGGTTTAGTTTCTTTTTTTATTTCCTATTCATTTATAGAATTCCTTCAGATAGTCTTTGTATGAATTCGTTGTTACATGTGTTGCAATTATTTTCTTCCACCTGCCAATTTTATCTTAGTATTTTTTATGGCATCCGCATTGGAAAGAATATGGGTTACTTTTATGTAATTAAGCTTAAGAATATTTCCCCCTATGGCTTCAAATTTTATGTTTTGTTTAATGAAGACTTACCTATCAATATTTTCTATAGTAAATGTAATTTCTTGTACATTAGCTTATTAAATAAATACTCATTTTTGAATAAATATTATTTATTTACTTTTTTGTTCCCTTATGTCATACTCTTGATTTTCTTCAAATGTCTGGTGCTTTTTGATTTTTTAAATCTTGCTTTCTGGGATTCCATATATATATGTGTGTGTGTGTGTATATATATATACACACTACAGCCTGCTTACAGTGATCATGGGGCTAGAAGTTTAACAGTGTGATTTCCAATAGCTGGTATTTGGAGGGAGCATGTTCTCTGTGCTTTCCGTATGGCATTACCCATCTGAGCACACCTTAGCCTCTCCCACACAAGCACCCACATCAGTGCCCAAAAGTTTCCATCACCAAGGTGGGAAGGATCAACTTGTATGAATTTAGTTCTACTGAAGACCACTTTGGTATTTGGTCTGTGCACACCTTTCTCCTTCTTTTGTCTTTTACTTCTGATATGGAGAAGCCTTAGAAATGTTTTTGCTTTTTATACCTATCCTCTCTTTGTGTTCTTTGATCAGTAGTCTCTTCTGTCAAGCTGTTCCATACTTTACTTCTGTGGATTCTTCAATGAGTTTGATTCACCAAGGAGACTACTGTTTACTGCTAATGTTATAGTTTTGTTTGCTCTAATGCCATTTTTTAAATATCTAGAAGTAAAAGGTATAAGTATGTGTTTTCAAATTAATATCCTGATCTAATTTCCTGTGTATATTCTTATTCTTATTAGATATATTTGTAATAGGACTTGAGTCTCTTTAAAAGATTAGATTTAGAAAAATATGATGAAAAATACATAAAGGAATGAGAATAGGAGAATGAATAAAAATTGAAAGAAAAAACAAGAAATTAGTTTGGTTTCTGTAGGAATTCAGACCGTTGGTAGGTCTAGGACTTGTTCTGAAAAGGGATGGAAAAGTCAAGGGCTCTAAGGAAATGGACTTTGACTCACCCAGAAGTAAGTTTTCTGGGGATGGTTTTCATAGTAACTACAACCTAGTGAGTGGAAAGATGCTTAGCTAGAGGTTCCAGAAGATTATACATCTCCCTTCTCAGTGGGAGAGTGGTGGTTCTACCACAATCAGAGATTTCTACAAGGATAGAATCATTGGCAGCTGGGCATCTCAGATAGGACTTTTAAAATCCTGGAAACCTTGGCTTTCAACTGCAAATGTACAGCAAGGTCTCCACATTGCTATGTTTCCATATACTTTGCTAGCCAATAAAATTCATAGCCTTGACATTGTCTTTGGACATCTTTTGCTATTTCTGTAACAGTCCCACAATGAGAGTACTTAAACCATTTGACATAAAACATTCTTCTTTGGAATAAAGGAGATGCATATTTGGAATGTGTTTTTCCCATTATTAAGAAAACTCAATCTTTTTTCTTTTTTTTTTAATTAAAAAAATTTTTTAAAAAATTTATTTGTCAGAGAAAGGGAGAGAGAGCGAGCACAGGCAGACATAGTGGCAGGCAGAGGCAGAGGGAGAAGCAGGCTCCCTGCTGAGCAAGGAGCCCGATGTGGGACTCGATCCCAGGACGCTGGGATCATGACCTGAGCCGAAGGCAGCCGCTTAACCAACTGAGCCACCCAGGCGTCCCAAGAAGACTCAATCTTATGATAGAAATGTAAGAGATAAATACACTGGTCATTCAGAGTTTGACTCTTCCAGGAAAAAATAAAATGAATAAAAATACTTGATGTTATACAGGCAAACCCCAACATTGCAGACATTCTTTGTAACTCCTATGTCAGACACCTTGATGTCTCTTATTTTAGCCCCAAATTATGCTGTTTATGACATGTTTATACTCCTATTATTCTATATTGGTAGTTCTCTAACTGCTTTATCAGCACAACATTTAACCACATTATAGTACATGTTCTGTGACAGAAGAACATGTGCCAAACTTGCCTTCAAGGAAACAAGACTTGTACATAGGCCAGGACTGATGAAGTGATCTATAAATAACCACTGAATTTTCTTGCCAGTAAATGTACAATTGATTATGTCACCTTTTGTAGGTGTTATGGTGAGGTTCTCCAGCTGCCAACTTTTGTTCTAGGGCTGTCTTGACCCCTTGTGAAAGTAGCTAATGTGAGATGAGCAGAAGATCCGGAGGCTGGATGATGAAGAGAAAACAGAAAAATGTCCATGATGAAACTCAGGCTCACAGTATCCTCATAACAAGACATGATATAATGCAACTCTCAACCAAGGAATTGAAAGACCCTTTGATCAGGAATTATCCATTCCAATTATAGGCCTTCAGTTATTTCCAGAATGACTCCTAGAAATCCAATTAGTCTTTATTTATTCATCTATAAAAGAGTGAAAGAAGATGCTAATGTTTCCTTTAATAGGGTTGAAGAGAGTTAAGAGAAAAATTAGTTGCTAAATAAAATTGCTGAGATGGGACGTAATTTAGATATGATTCTTCACATATTCATGTGCATTTAACAATAACTTACCTGTTCAAATCTCAGTCTATTTTCAAGTATGGCTCAGTGTTTTCACGACTCAGCAGCTTTATGATTTATTATTTTTTCCAAGTTCTAATCCACATTGTATCCCTGAGTTACTTCTGAGCAAATGTCTTTTCTGCTCTGTGCTTCAATAAATCCCACCACAGAATTGGGTTTACAATAGAAACTGCTTAAAAGAAGAAATGAGTTCAAAACTTGAATTAAGTTTCCTCAGGTAAAAACAAGCTTTTTTTTTTCTTTTTTCCTCCATAAAGAACCTTGTTGAGCATGTGCCCACTCTTAAGGCAAGTAAGCCTGGACTTGAAAATAATTGACCAAGCTATAACATGAGGAACTGCCTGGGCCCCAGAGGGAAATCAATCAAGGCCTATTGTGAGACTGTGATGTGCTTACTTCTCCTGTGGGGTGGGCATGTATTTCTTGGATCATGGTGGCAAATCAATTTTGTGTTCACCCTTTTCAGTGCTGATTCTTAGGAGCAAGAACATCACTTCTTGACCCTCCTCAGGCAGGATTGAGCTCTCCTTCTATATTCACCCAGAGCTTTGTACCTCCCTTGTTTCAGCCTTCTTGAGCTATAAGGAAATGCAGCAGTAAGAGTGAGGACCTTGGAGACAGAGAAATGTGGCTTCAAGTCCTGTCTCTGCTACTAATTAACTGTATAACTTGTTTTCAAAGCTTCCTCAGTAGATTAGGGTTAATAAAGACTCTCCCTAAAGTTTGTTGTGAGAATTAAACATGCCAGTGGATATAAATCCCCCAGTGAAGTGTCTGGCACCTGACAGTTACACAGTCAACAATAACAGGATGACATTTCTGACATGAGAGAGAGGGAGAAGATGGGCCAGAGCCCCACTCTATGTAGCTTGAGAAATATGAAAAGAAGTAGATATCTTATTGCTGCACCAGCCACAGTCATGGAGTGGCAAAACTTCACATACAATCCTTAAAAAGTGTTAACAAGAGAAAGAAGAAGAAAAGTGCAGAAGTACTCAAAGCATGAGGATGTTCCCAATGATATTTCCTCCCCATAAGCAATGCAAAGGGAAAAGTAGGTGGGGAGAGGAGGGCACATCCTGACAAATGTTGCTCATGTGCTCTAAGTAAAAAGTAAAGTCAAGAAGATGACAATTGTCATTAGCACTGTGGCTCCTAAAGTGTTAGCTAATGCAGCTTATGTGGCAGAAAAACAGCCGTGAAAGTGAGAATAGAGGACATTAGATTACTTTTATTTGCAGATGATAGGATTGTATACTCTTAGAACTCATGGGAATTGTCTGAAACACTATGAGAAATAAAAAAGAAAGTTCTGAAAATTCCCTGGATGCAAAATTCATATTAAAATCATTACTTTTATTATATACCATCTGTAAACAAAATATAATGAAGGAAATATCCCATTTACAAGAAAAATATTTTTTTAAAGGAACAAGAAATATTCAGGGTTTACATGAAGGAAACTTTAAAACTCTTCTGAGGATTATAAGAGAAGATTTAGAAAAATGGTCAGAATTGATTCCTGGATAGAAAGTCTCAATATTATAAAGATATTATCTTCTACAATTTATCTATGAAGCCTGTGTCATCCAAATTAGAATACCAGTGAGATGTTTTGAGGAAAACTTTATAAAATGATATTTTTTGAGAAGTACACATATAAAATTGCTGTGATGATTCTTCAAAATAAGAAAAAAAAATCAACATGTTCAGTGGAGCAATATCCAAAATCTAGAAAATATTCATCCAGGTAGACATGGATATGTTACATATGATAAAGATGACATCTTATTCAATGGGGAAACCCCAGACTAGTTCATAAAAAAGGCTCTGCAAAAAAGGAGTTGACTTTTGGGGGAAAAACCTGGATGGCTACTTCGGCCTCAGTATAAATTTGAGATCTATTAATTGTGTGAGTGTAAAACTAAAACCTTAGAAATATTGTAAGAAAACATGGATTTCAAAAAAAAATCACTGAATTTATAAAGGAAATGTCGGTAAAAGTAACTGTAAAAATTAAAAACCAAGCCATGGCAAAGACAGGGTAATATGGAAAATCAAAGTAAACTGCACAAAATTTTATAATATGTGGAATAATCTTATAAAAAAAGCAAATATTTTAGTCATAAATGAGTAATTTTGCAGAAAGTAAGATAAACTTCTAATCAATATAAAAATACTCAGCCTCACTTATTAAATGAATAAAAATAAAAATGGCATTTATACCTATCAAATTGGAAAAAACAAATATAATTGATAATACTAATTCCAACAAGAGTCTTGGAATATGGGCACTCCCATATGCTTAAAGTCCAAACTATACCACTTTGGAGTGCAGTGTGGCAATATCTAAGTTTTATTTTATTTTATTTTTTTAAAAGATTTTATTTATTTGACAGACAGAGATCACAAGTAGGCAGAGAGGCAGGCAGAGAGAGGGGGTGAGACAGGAATCCATCAGAATCCTAGAGGAGAACATAGGCATTAACCTCTTTGATATCAGCCACAGCAACTTCTTTCAAGATATGTCTCCAAAGGCAAAGGAAACAAAAGCAAAAATGAACTTTTGGGACTTCATCAAGATCAAAAGCTTCTGCACAGCAAAGGAAACAGTCAACAAAATAGAGGCAACCCATGGAATGGGAGAAGATATTTGCAAATGACAGTACAGACAAAAGGTTGATATCCAGGATCTATAAAGAACTTCTCAAACTCAACACACACAAAACAGATAATCATATCAAAAAATGGGCAGAAGATATGAACAGACACTTCTCCAATGAAGACATACAAATGGCTATCAGACACATGAAAAAATGTTC
>PISX010022346.1:0-31934 GCA_004024625.1 Mellivora capensis | reverse complement strand
AGGGGGGCAGAAAAAGAAGAACAGAAACAAGATGGGATTGGGAGGGAGACAAACCATAAATGACTCTTAATCTCACAAAACAAACTGAGGGTTGCTGGGGGGAGGGGGGAGGGAAAGGGGGGTGGGGTAATGGACATTGGGGAGGGTATGTGCTATGGTTAGTGCTGTGAAGTGTGTAAACCTGGCGATTCACAGACATGTACCCCTGGGGATAAAAATTTGTTTATAAAAAATAAAAGTTAAAAAAAAAAAAAGAAAGGATGAATACGCAACTTTTGTAGCAACATGGATGGGAATGGAGGAGATTATGCTGAGTGAAATAAGTCAAGTAGAGGGAGTTAATTATCATATGGTTTCACTTACTTGTGGAGCATAACAAATAACACAGAGGACATTGGGAGATTGAGTGGAGAAGTGAGTTGGGGGTATTTGGAGGGGGAGACAAACCATGAGAGACTGTGGACTCTGAGAAACAAACTGAGGGTTTTGGAGGGGCAGGGGTAGGGGGTAGGGTGATCCTGGTGGTGTGTATTATGCAGGGCACATAATGCATGGAGCAGTGGGAGTGGTGCCTAAATAGTGAATTCTGGAACATTGAAATGAAATAAAGTAAAATTTTTCAAAAACTGCCTTTGTATAATTTTTTCATCACTCTTTTCTGTCCCTTACTACCCAGTGTTTTCATGATATCCAAAAAAATGTACATCAAACACATGGAACTTCTCAGAAGAAGGTCATCATTAAATAAAGAAATAATTAATACATGATAAAAATAACTGACAAGTAAGGCCCCAGAGATAAGTGAAATGTCAAAGACAAGGCAGTATTTAGAGGCCTTTGAGAAGTCATTAAACAGTATCAATCATATCATTGTCACCTTAGGTGAAAAATAAGAAGGGGTTGATCAGCAGAGAACAATTTTGCAGGAATACAGGAGAACTGATGTTGAAAAGTGTAAGTGTCCTATGTATGCTTTGAAACATGTAAGGCAGTAGTTCCCAGTGGAGGTTTCCTTGCTCAGGTGCAATATAGTTTGAAGAGTCTGTGCTGCTTGTTGAAGCATCACAAATGGCATGCTTTGACAGCTGGGGTACCTGTTGAATAATTTCTCTGTCAAACATTCAAAACAAAATGGCACAGATGTTAAGGTGCATGCATATGCAGTGAAAATAACCTACTGAAGGGCAGCAGAAAGCTCTTCACATTCAAAAGTTTGAAAGATTAGAATGCTTTGTTCTGAAATACAATAATTTTTATGTTTAAAAATCTTGCTTATCTATCATCCTGTTAACCCTTTTATAGCAAATTTCTAGTAAAATTGAAAGCCCTGATGACATTAAATAAATAAATAAAAATTAGAAGCTTTCCAAGTAACTATCCAAATGTTGAAAAATGCAACCACTAGAAGACTTTAAGTAATGAAGCACTGTTGTATTTAAAAATAAAGGGAAAATTGCCTCCAAAGAGGATACCAGAGAAAAAATCAGTTTCCAGATTAAAAAGTGTTCTCTGGGGGCACCTGGGTGGCTCAGTCATTAAGCGTCTGCCTTTGGCTCAGGTCATGATTCCAGGGTCCTTGCATGTAGTCCCTCATCTGCCTTCCTGCTTGATGGGAAGCCTGCTTCTCCCTCTTCCACTCCCCGTGCTTGTGTTCCCTCTCCCATTGTCTCTTCCTCTCTGTCAAGTAAATAAAATCTTTGAAAGAAAAAGTGTTCTCTGTACCACATTAGATGTTTGGATGCTAATCTTACGGTAATTAGAAGCCTTTTAGAGTTCTAATAGGAAGAGTGACATGATGAGATTAGTCTATCATATGGTAAATAGAATTGAGTGAATGTAGTGATTAGTATTTAGTACAGCTGTATGTAACAGGGACCAGACCATAGTGGCCTAAACTCATGAAGGTCCTCTCTTGCATATGTATGTATGTATATATATATGTGGGTTAAAGTATAACCTGTACCAAAGGCAGAGGCTTTAACCCACTGAGCCATCCAGGCGTCCCCCCCCTTTTTTTTTAAGTTTTGGGAAATCCTGGTTTTTTTTTTCTTTTTTTTTAGATTATTTATTTATTTATTTGACAGAGAGAGAGAGAGAGAGATCACAAGTAGGCAGAGAGGCAGGCAGAGAGAAAGGGGTGAAGCAGGCTCCCTGCCGAGCAGAGAGCCCGATGCGGGGCTCAATCTCAGGACCTGGGATCATGACCCGAGCCGAAGGCAGAGGCTTTAACCCATATATATATATATATATACCCATATATATATGTATGTATGTATGTATATATACAAACATACATATACATACATACATACATATATATGCAATAGAAAAAATATATGTATATATTTCTCACAGAGTTGTTTTTTTTAATTTTTATTTTAAACCATTTTACTGCAGAGTTTTTATGGGAACTTTGTTAAAACTGCAGAGACCCAATCTACAACTCCTTAGTCTGGCAGGCTGCAGTATGTTTCCCATTTTTTTAAAAGACATATTTATTTGAGAGAGAGAGAGAGAAGAAGGAGAAGGGAAAGGGGCAGAGGGAGATGGGGAGAGAGAATCTCAAGCAGACTCCCTGCTGATCAGAGCCCTACTCCCAACTCTGAGATCATGACCTGAGCCAAAATCAAGAATTGGATGCTTAACCAATTGAGCCAACCAGGCATCCCTGGTTCTTGATGTCCTAATCAAGAGATGGCTATTGAAATTCTTGCCAATATAACCTCATTTGAAGCATCATTGAAGAAGAAGAGTGAACCTTTTATTAGCAAGACTTCCTAGAAGCTTTCCTATAATGTTTTCTTACTCATATTAGCCAGAAATTTGTCACATGATCTCTCAAGTGGAATGGGAGAATAGACAAATGGCCACACTGAGAGAAAGTGAGGTTATGGCATAAAACAGGAAATGGGGAATAGATTTATGGGTAGGCACCTAGACTCTTATTGCAGGGGATAATCCTGGAAGAGAGGAGACTGATTAAATTACTTTTTTTTTTCTGGTAATGTGAACTAGAGAACATAGTATAGAGTCAAATAATTAGAAGGAAATTGAAAGATATTTATGAGGTATCATTATGAAGATTAGTGATTTTTTTGAACATGGGGAAGGGTTTGAGTAAGAAGGGAAATGCCAGGATAATTGTGAATACTTGAGTTATGGAGTAGGTAGAGGAACTAGTTTGGATAAAAATGGTTAATTCAATTTAAACAAGATTATGGCTGAGGTATGTTGGAACTAATTGTACATTTAGCAAATAATTACAAACACAGGTCTGGAGAGGTAAGCAGAAGGTGAGAGAGTAATATTATGAATATTGGTGTCATTTTGAAGAAATCTGAATGTTATTGGCAAGAAAAAATATAGAAAAGATCTGAAGGGAAACAAATTGAAATGATTTCCTTATTCTTGTTTATGAAATATTGGGGAAGGGATAATTGAAGATTTTGATGTTAAGAAATCACCAGCAGAAAGGAAGACACTGAAATAGAATGAATTACCAGAAGAGTCAGTGTTGAGAAAAGGAATGGTATGGAAATTTGAACTGTATGAGGGAAACCCCTCTTATTGTAATAGAAAGTGGGAGGAAAGAAAGTAACCCCCCCAAAAAAAACCATGTATTTGTAGTTGTGGGGCATAAAGTACAATAATTCATTGTTCTTGGCTTCTACTTTCTCAGTGAAGTAGAATATGTGATCACTTGGTGATAAAGATATATGTACGGATTAGGGTGAGTTTTAGAATAATAGATTTTTAAAGTTTGTCATCCTAAATTATGTGGAATTGAATGCTCTTGATGTCAGAAACAAAGCAAAGATTCCCATCTTATCAACTCTATTCAACATTGTATTGGAGGTTCTAACCATTGCAATAAAACAAGAAATAGAAATAAAGGCCATAAAGATCAGAAAGGATGAAATCAAAGCATTTCTATTTACGGAAAGTATGATTGTTTAATAGAAAATGCTAAGTGCCATGAACTGAATTATGTCCCCCTAAAATTTATACATTGAACCCTTAATCCCCAAGTGGTGGTATTTGGTGATGGGGCTTTGGGGAAGTATAAGGCTTAGATGAAGTTATGAGGGTGGGATTAACGCCCTTATAAAAAGAGACATCAGAAAATTTGCTTCATCTCGCTTCACCAAGTGAGGGCACAGCAAACAGGTGGCCGCAAGTCAGGAAAAGGGCCTTCATCCTTGGAGAATAAAATTGACCAGCACTTTGACCTTGACTTTACAGCCTCAAAAACTGTGAGAAATAAATCACTGTTGTTTAAGCCACAGGAATTTTGGTTTTTTTGGTATGGCATCCCATGCAAACTAATACACTAAACTACCTGAAAATCAGTGTCTAGGACTAATCAGGCAAAAAATAATACTGTATTTTAAAAATTTTAACAGCAATATAAAAATGAAATTTAAATAAATATAAATAAAATTTAATAAAAGTAATGTAGTATCAAGAAAGCCCACTTAGGAATAAATTTGAGAAAAGTCATGCAAAGACTATACAGAAATAATAACACCTTGCTCAGAAAACTTATAGTTCTATAATGCAGAGCTTTATAATTTTTATGAATTGGGAGATTTGATATTTTTACATTACCAATTGCCCCCACATTTTTCTGTGGATTCAACATAATGTAAATTATGATCACAGAAGGCTGCTGCTTTTTTTTTTTTTTGAAGAAACTGACAAAATAATACTGATTTTATCTGGATGTGCAAAACACTGAGAAGTGTCTAAATAATTTTGAAAAAGAAGACCAAAATTTGGAGGACTTACATTACTTGATTTCAAGAACTACTATAATAATAAAGCCATGCCCATTCTAACTTTTAGGATCTCATTCTTTCCCAGTTATCACCGTAAGTCTGGGAATTAAGTTTCTGTTGCAGTTCAGACACTCACAGGATGATTTTCTGAGTTTGGGTTTCATCCATCTCAGCTCTGTGGCCAAAGGAGAAAAACAGTCTCTTTCAAGGCAGATAGAGAAGCTGTCAGGTCATTCGTGCAGTGCTTGTGCTGGGACTTTGGATTTCTGAGCTTATTTTCTTGTTCCTCACTTTGTTCAGTGACATTAGGAACAACCAGCCAACCTTATGTTATTCATTGGTTTGGCAAAAAAATGCTAAAGTATCATAGAGATGGTCAGTCTTTCAGATCCTTGCCTCTTATAAATGTTTGATTAGGGGTATACAGTGGATATGTTTTGTGTATTTGTATTGCCAGATCATGCCACAGACTCTCACTGTTCTGCTGAAAATAGAGTCATTTTTTGTCTTTACATGTAGTCAGATTAGGGAAGCTATTAAACATATGCCTACTTTTTGACCAAGACATTCCACTTGTACATATTTACCTCAGGAAGATAAATGCACATGTCCACCAAAAGACTTGTACAAAAATGTTTATAGCAGCTTTATTTGTATTAGCTACATATTGGAAACAACTTAAATGCCATCAATGGAAGAATGTTTAAACAAATTGTAGTATATTTATTAAATGAAAGATCTATAATAGGGGCATCTGGGTGGCTCAGTGGGTTGGGCATCTGCTTTTAGCTCAGATCATGATCCCAGGGTCCTGGGATCTAGCTCTGTATCTGGCTCCCTGTTCAGCAGGGAGCCTGCTTCTCCCTCTGCTACTCTCCCTGCTTGTGCTCTCTCTCTCTCTCTCTTTGTCTGTCAAATAAATGAATGGAATCTTAAAAAATATATATATCTATAATAAAAGGGAATGAACAAATAGGTTACAATATGGATGAATCTAACAGTTATAATGCTAATTGAAAGAAACTAGTCTTTCATTAGAAAACTAGTAAAACTAACCTGATCTAATATTTGTAAAACTAATCTGTGGTGGGGAAAAAAAATCAGAACACTGGTTACCTCTGTAGAAAGAGAATTCAGTAGGAAGGACATGAGAGAATTTTTTGTTCTGAAAGAAATCTATATCTTGATAGGGGTGTGGATTACATGGATATCATTTATGAAAATTGGACTCTTAAGATTTGTGGTTTTTTTTATATATGGAAATTTCATTTAAAGAACTGAGAAGTGGGGGCCTGCTGAGTTTTTTAATTTTTAATTTTTAAAATTTTAAAAGAAATTTTTAAATTTCTTTTTAAAATTTTTTAAATTTTAAAAGAAACAAACATGGCAGATGAGCGATGTTTGTTAATGGGGATGATGGGTGTATTGGGGCTCACTATGGTATTTGGTTTACTTTGTATATATTTGGAATTCTCCATGATAAGAATTTAAAACAATCTTTAGAGAACTGGGAGAGTGAAATGCCAATAGGCCCTTACAGGTACCATTGGGGTTCAAAGGAGTTGGCTTCCAGGGTTGTAGAATATCTCTGATCTGCTTAAATGGAGGCTTGGTGAAAAGTGACAGTGGAATTCAACAAAGGCTCAAGTTTTTGCTCAGTGATTGACTAAAGAACAATAGATCATGTAGTACAGGCTGGGAAAGGAACAAAATTAGCTTCCATGGGGCTAATAGGTGGAGAAAAAATACTGAGGTGTTTTGTGAGACCAAAAAACTCATTTATGGAGAGAAGCTGATTGAGAGAGTTGGAATTAAATGATACTGTGGTTAGAAAGCGAGATTACTGATTTTATTATTTCAGATAATGAAAGATGATAAATTAAGGCATATATTTGACTGTAAATACAATATTGTGTTCTAAATCCAGAGATACAAATTAAAAAAAAAAAGCTGCCCTGTTTCAACCACTCCCTTCTTAAATATAAAGAGGGAATCATTAAATAGGCTTATGAAGAAAATCTGAAAGGAAGTTCTTATCTGACAACTACTATTAGAAATTCCTAGAATACATAGTTGTAAAGAAACAGTTTTATGGAAAATGGAGTATTGGCAGATCATAAATCATGTAAAAATGCTGCTGACAGTTTGTGGAAAGTTTAACTTGTTCTGCTTTTCAGAGCTAAGCTTCAGTGCGTATCAGATGGTGGAATTTGGCCCCTAGTACTATTCAGTCTTTTTCTGTGTGGTCAGTAATTCAGATTGTCACACAGAAAGTCCCCTTGGCAGAGATGCTAAATCACATGGGTATGGAAAAAAGAAATGCACAGGAATTCTATTTGATTTTCATTTTTTTAGGTACCATAGGAGATGAGATGACAACAGTTTAACTAGCTCTAATTAATTCCTATATGCAGAAAAACTACCAATCCTTGTGAAGTGGCTATATATAGAAATCCCACATATATTACCTCATTTAACCCTTAAAATGGCCTTGTGAGATTATCTTTATTGTCCTTGTTCTGAGATATTTAATAATTCAGAAACCTTAAATGATTTTATAAAGGCCAAAATATTAGTGACAGAGCTGGGATATAAATCTAAGTTTTTCATATTCCAAAATCTTTGCATATTCCTTTATGGGAGGATTAAAATGAATGTCCCAAATATTATTGGTGAAAGCAAATCTGAGTACTAAGCTGAGTATTGCACATTAAAATGAGAAGAGTTCTTAGAATTTAAAGCTTAGTTTGACTTTCATACATTTTGCCTTTGTTCTCTTGGACATACTTACAATTTTAGTTTTATGTATTTCATTTCATCTGGATAATTTCAGTAGTCCTTTAGGCTTAGAATGATTTTTACAGGCCTCTTTTGGGGTGAAGCTACTATTAAGAATTTAAAACTGGGAAGACTTACCTTTACCCACCATTTCACAGGATGCCAAGCAAACGGCAGACCATGATTAGGAGATATATTTTATTGCAATTGATTTAGCAAATAGCATGCAAGAATTAAGACAGCGTAGGCTGGCGCTGTGAAAGCAGAAGTTCTGCAGCTGGAAGCATGTGGTCACTAGCTCTTTCAGCATCTTTTAGTAATGTGGACTTGACTTGGACTGGGGCTAAGACATAATGGTTTGGGAGCTCACCCTCCGCCATTCTTCACATAGATGGATTTCCCATAAAAGTAGTCTTGCAAAATAGAGGGGATGTCTGAGTAGGAATGTTGCCTAGGAAAGTTGAATTCCAATTCTTGTATGTCAGCTGCAATTATATAGATAACTAGAAAGCCAGGACGGTAGCAGCCCTTCCACCTGTGGTGAGAAGTATTTGATTCTGACTTGCTCATTGGCAGCCAATCAGACAGCTACTGGAGTAATTCAGTGGACAATTCTATTTGTCTTTCCAAAAAAGCATTTATGTAATTTTGGCACCTGACTTACATATGATGCTTAGAGGATGGGTGTTGGGAAGAAACCCAATGAGTATAAACAATGTATCACTGGTGTCCAAAATTGGAGAGCAAATTTTCAGAATTAATGTGTGAATGCCAAGGGTCCACCAGAAGAATAAAAGAGCAACAGGTGATACAAAAAGAGAAACATCAAAATATTTTTTAAACCATCTTATTATAAAGAAAATTATTGCTTATAACAGGATGTAATTGAAAAGTAAATAAACTACAATTTGATAAGGAAGTATGTTTCTATGTAGAGTGGTTTTGCTTAGCTTAACATTTTATAAATGATTACTTCTTTAAGCTGGATTTGATTTTTTGTATTACACTTTCAGTGATACTGGCTGAAATATAACACGAGGTTAATTAAGTTTCTTATTTTAGTTACCAGCAAGTATGGCAATTTTGTTTGGGAGACAAGATGAAATATCCATGTAGTCCAGCTGTAAGTTAGGGTGGTTCTAATCAAGCAGATGCTAGCTGTATTTTTGCTCATTGGTTGTATAATTTAGGTGTACAGTTGTGAAATCTAAGTGCTAACCTGGTATTTGACCATAGAGGTCAAAATTACGTAGCATATACAAAGGATTATTGTTGATAGTGGTGACATTGAAATCTCTTTGATCAAGAACACTGAAATCTATTTGATCAGTAGACTGTTGATGGTCTGTCTCTCTTTGGGCTAACTTTACACATTTAAACATTCTGTGGTTCTGAATGACTCTCTATTCATATTCTGTACCAGTGGAATTAGAATATGAAACCATTGTCTCTTTGTAGCTACACTGTCTGAAACAATAGTAAATTGAGAACATAGAAACTGTAGTTTTAATTGTATTACTGATTTATAAAGGTTAGATTTTGATTGCTTTACTGAAAAACAAGGAAAGCTTTATTGTCCTAAATAATGCAAAGATCAGTTCTATATTATTAAGTTTTCCATCTCTAATACTGGTTAATAAGATTAATAAGAGATGGATAATGGTTCCAAAAATAGTGATGGGTGAAGATGTTGTAGTTACTTGTAATACATACCTTTAAAACACACACACACACACACACACACACACAGATACACACAATATATATACAGCTAGTATATTGTATTGACATGATAAAGATTATAAATTTTCAATAAAAAAGGAAAGATAAAATAAGAAAATGAATTTAAAATCATTGACTATTACCTAATTTATTACTTATAGAATCTTAGATTTTCGCTGTTCTTAAGATACAAAACTCTTGTACCCAAGAATATTTCATTGCATATATATTGTGATACAGTAGTAAGAATATAACAGTAAGTAGATGTGATTGATAAGCATCTTAACATTTGGGGTTTTAGAGTTAAAAATAATTTAAGATGTCTCCTAATCCAGTTAGTCAGAATAAATATAGTCAAAGACACTTTGACCAGCACAGGAGAAACTAGCATGAATTTATTGTCTACCTTTAAAGACCATTATGTTTATTCTTTAACCTACATTCACATATATGAATTCTTGGGCATAATAAACATTATTCATGTGTTTTAAAATTTCATAATTAGTTCAATTCTTCATGTGTTTTGGCAAATGATTTACCCAACATTATATTTCTGCGTTCTGTTTAAATAGATATGCATGTATCTAACACATTAATTTTAATCATGATACAGTTTTCCATCCTCTCTGTTTTGTAACTGACAATTCCACTACATGAGCATTTATTTGTTTCCAAAGAGGACTGTAAAAAGAATTTTTGTAAAATATCTCCTTTTTCACATGCAGGAAATAGTCCAGCATCTACACACATTGCAGAATTGCTTAGTCTCATATTTGGGTATAGATATGAATTTTATTATCTGCTGATGTACAGTTGTGCTGTCAACAGTAGTATGCAAGTTATTTCTCCAGACACTTGTCAATACTTGATATTACAAGACTAGTTTTCCTGCAAATTTGCTATTTGTGAAATAAAGTTTTAGTACTATTTTTAACATGTATATCTTTGATTTAATATGTATTTCTTTGTGTAATAAGTATATCTTTGATTATTGTTAAAGTTAATGTTTATTTCATATGTTTGTAACACTTAAGAAAAATTGGAATCCAGTGTGGTGCATTAGTAAGGCAATTTTATTCCTTCCTTTCAGATGCCCAAAAAATGCCCAAATATTGGTTCCTTTTTCCAAATCTTTGGATAAAAAAGCCCCATGTTCTTTTATATCACTCTTATATAATAAATACATATAATATGTCTGTCTCTTCTAGTTTCATAACACTCTCACATCAGTAATTAAGCTTCATAACAGAGGAAGAAAAGTAAGAAACACGGTTTATATTTGGTGGTTTTTAAATGTCTCATAAGGTGCCTGCTGGTTTCTTGAGAAACGTATTGCTGCTGCTGAGTGTCTCTTATCTTTGGTTGTCCTTGATAATGTTTCCTCCAAGGGGCGGCTTATGACTTGACTCAGCTCTTGATTCTGGGTGACACATCTAGCATAGTCTCTCTGTTATGGTACAATGCTCCTCTCAATGACCATCTCAGTTCCAAGTCTCAACCTCATGTTTTTACCCTGACAAAATTTGGAATTTCTGGCTCTGCCTGAAGCAATTACCTTTTTTGGCAAGGGCTGTCAAAGCAGCCAGTCAGCTACAGTCTTTCACTTTCCTGCGTTGGTGCTCAACTGTGAAAGTGCTCCATAGGCTTGAATCCCATGACACCACATTCAGCAAATTATTCCTCTCTGATTTCCACTTTCCCCCTCTTTTCAGCATCAGGGTTTTTATAACCTTGTTGTGATAGTCTACAGGGCACAAGCACAGGTATTCCTTCACACTGTTTTCAAAACCTGCCTATATATTTGTTTGTTTTTGTTTTTACAGTGTAGTTTCTTATTTTTTTAAAGTTTTTATTTAAATTCCAGTTAGTTAACGTATAGTGTTATCTTAACAGGTTTACAATTTAGTGATTCAGCACTTCCATGCAACACCCAGTGCTCATCACAGCAATTGCACTCCTCAATCCCCATCACCTTTTCAACTGCTTTAGCTAGTTAATTTGGCATATATTTCCTGGGAACCTTGTTTAAGACCATGGGTGGGTTGGGACCTAGGTGGTGCAGTTGTTTGAGTGACTGGCTCTTGGTTTCAGTTGAGGTTGTGATTATCAGGGTCATGAGATGGAGCCCTGCATTTTCTGCTTGAGATTCTCCCTCTTTCCCTCTGCCCCTCCCACTCATTCACTCTTGCTCTCACTCTCAGATCTTAAAAACAAACAACCAAAACAACAAAAAACAATGATGGGTGGGTAAAAGGATTCATTAAAAAAATTCTCTTAGAAGATCTGGCTTTCTTCTGTGAACTATATATTCACTGGGTCATTTATGTTTTTCTGTTGGATTCCTAAGAATCATCTTTTGTTCTGGAAGCAGTTCTTACATTTATTGCAAATAGGTTATCAGAGTTTGCTGCTTAAATGTTGTCTTTTGTATTACAGAGTTGTCTCATTTAGAAATAGATCTATCAAATTTTTCATTTATGAGTTTTCCTAAGATTTCAAATCCTTTCTTACTTTGTTGTGTGAAAGAAGCTCTACTTTGGAAGCAATCAAGACATTTCAATTCATTTTTTTCAGTACTAATTATAACCAGATCATTGTGAGAAAAATATTTGTATCTACATATTATCTGATTGTCTCCCAAATGATTAATTTTAAAGACTGATATATTCCTATCAGGAAATAAGGACGAATTATAAGAAATTAAGGATTCACTAAACACAAAGTTTGATCAGATCAAATAAATTTGTTATTTTTTATCAGTTAAATCATAAATATTGTGAGACATATTCTCAGTGGTATAAAAAGTTTATTGAAAACTTCTAACCATAAACTTTAAAAATGATAATCACTGTTTAAATACTGTCTTCACTGAAATCCCATCACTGTCAGTATGGGAGGGAAACCCACATAAGTATGTTTTTATTATTTACATTAGGAGGACTATTAGAATATAATAGTGGTTGGGACGCCTGGGTGGCTCAGTTGGTTAAGAAGCTGCCTTCGGCTCAGGTCATGATCCCAGCCTCCTGGGATCGAGTCCCACATCGGGCTCCTTGCTCAGCAGAGGGCCTGCTTCTCCCTCTGCCTCTGCCTGCCACTCTGTCTGCCTGTGCTCACTCTCTCTGTCAAAAAAAAATAAAAAAATAAAAAAATATATATAATAACGGTTATCTTGACTGATTAAGGCTTTCCATTCAGTTTTTTCTTCCATATTTTTATTCAGTTCATCGCTATCCTTTTAACTCTTCAATTTGTCTGTGTGGCATCTCAAAGTGAAGGCTGTGCTCTCATGGACGGGAGACAAACTGAATAAAGAGGCAATCTCATGTATTTTTCCTAAGATTTTTGGCTTCATTTACAACTCAGTAACAGTCTTCTCAGTATTTTTGGTGTTACCCTAAGTGAATTGATAGTAATCTACACAATTTTTTTCAAAGATCAATCTGCTCAGTTCCCAGGACTCTTTGTTGTTTAAAAATCTTAAACTTGTGTATGTATGTCACAGGGGCTGGCTGGGTGGAATATTTGCGTAATATCCATTCAGAGCCAGGCAGTTTGCAAAATTGGAGTCTATTTCCTGAAAATAATGACACAGATTGGTATCCTTTTCCAGGATCAGAGTGTTTAGTTGTCATAGCTTCTATTCTCTTCCTGGCAGAACCACTTCTGTGTTACTTTGACATTGTGGGTTCCAAACATCAGTGTAGGCATCATCAGCCATTCACATTCACAACTGCTCAGCTGCCTAGCAAGGTACCCAGGACTGCATGATCTCCCTGCTGAAATGAATGATTCTACCTTAAAAAGATAAAATGATAACAACCTGTAACAGAGATGACTGTGGTCTTAAACATAAAGATCTCTGTGGTGCATTGAAATGGGAATGAGGAGTGAGAATAAAAAAGCAAATGTTGAACTGCAACTTTTTAAGTATAGAGTTTTGTGTACCAGGGACTGTTACGGATCGTCATTTGTCAGAATCACCTAGGTCTGCTATTTTAAAAGAAAAGGCTTATTTTGAGTAAAAACACAAATCAAATACTATAAAAATAAAATAACTCTCAAAGCGTACCTGACATTTTTGGTAAAGCATAAAAGTAGAAGTAGAGATGGATGAAGAATATTGTTGGGGTGAAAGAGAAGACAGGATTGAAATGAGGAACAGGGATCTCTCTCTGATACGTGTTCTACCTTTAATACCATCTCTTCAGGTGACCATTACTTTAAATTTCAGTCTGCTCCTTCTTCAGAATGAAACCGTATGATATACTCTGTGTTGCATATTACTAATAATGAATAAGTGATTGTAGAATCATCAAATATTTTTCCCGGGTATGAAGTTAGAAGAAAGCTCAAGAGGAAATTAGAGAGTAGATCATTGGATAATAGTTAAGAGCAAACATGTACATAAGAGGGACAGGTTGTCATATAAGGTAGAAAAGATTATTAAAAGGCCACAGACTCATTTGCTTAAAGTAAAGTTATATTTCAAGGCAGTGACATTAATACTGGAAAACTGTTCTTTTCTCTGTTTCTCCTCTCCCTCCTTCTCTTTTCCCCATTTACCTGAAATGCTGTATCATTGAAGTGAAAATTGGCCAAGTTCCTAGGTAAAGTATCTAATTGGGGAGATCCCAAGGAGGTTTAGAGGAAGATTGAGAGAGACAGTGATACTCACTTTTGTTCTATTTTTCACTGGCATTAAATAATGAAGAAGACATGGAAATCATGGTGACATTCTTTTATTAGATGGTTCCTTGGGAGGAACGTAGCTATAGGCAGGGTAACTGTAGCTTTTGAAGACCAGTATATATTACATAAAACAAATGCACATTTTGCAAATGGCATTTTATGTGGATTTATTTTTTTGGTAAATCGGTCATATTTATTTATTTGGTTAACTTCATGGTTTTTTTTTCCATTGTTGCTAGAAATAATATATAAGTAAATGATTTCTTTATTTTTTATTCAAGTGTTTGTGATTGTGTTCATAATTGATCCAGGACATAAGTGTAGAATTTAAACTCAGCTAGCTGAATGCTCTGAGATGTAATTTCCAGAATTCTACTAGTGTTAACACTATAGCTAATGTATCATACATCAAAGTTAGATTAGACTCCATGGTATATAATTCTGGCAAAGAATAAACATAAGGTATTTCTTAAAGATTTGAGATTATATTTATTGGTGATTATGCTTGAGGGGAAAATAGAATTATAGATGAATAGATGGATAGATAGATAGATAGATAGTAATAATAATAATCTTATTTACTGACTGAATGCTTGAAATCTGGATGCCAGGGAAATGCCTCTGGGGAATTTAGGTTTACAAACCATTAGAACTGCATGTGAAAAAAATATTCAACTCAAGGCTGCATATAATCAGTAATTAGTTTTCACATGCAAACACAGCATTTTAAAATCACAAAACTAATTAGTCACTTTACGATCCAATAATATTTTGTGTGTTTATTAAGCCCATAGGATTCTTTTTTATTAGAAATGAATAGCTATTAAAATATTACCTATTCAAGGGCTCCCATTTTTCAGAATATATTTTATGTACAGATTCTGTTTTATTGCATAGATTAAATCCTGAATTGAAGTTAATATATTCAAAATAATTTTTTGCATGAAAATGCAAGTACTTTTTATTACCTCATTATCTAAAATTTCTAGAATTTACAATATAAAAGCAATTCTTAAATATCTAATGGGAAGATTAGCTTGCATTGGGTTGAGTCAATTGTGCACTTAGTTCTGGTCTTCCTCTGGTCTAGGCAAAAGCAGAATTGAGTAAAGACTGTATGTGTACATGTGTGCATGTATACATATGGTTAATGTGTGCATGCGGGGTTTGTGTGAGAAAGGAAGGAAAATGAGAAGATAGGGGAGGAGGAGAGGAGGGAAAGAAGAGAAGAAGAAAAGTGAATGAGGAGAGAAGGTGAGAGAAGACTTATGTGGTTTGTAACAAATTACTTAATATTTTTAGCTTTGTGTATGTAGGCTGCACTAATTAATTTCCAAGGTCCCTGAATAAATTAGAATACTTTCAGCTACAATTAACAGAAAACCCAACTAAAAATGGTTAAATCAATAAGTAGTTTATTTTTCTTATGAGTAGAAGCACAGAGAAAGGATGATTCTATGGCTGATTAATTTGATGACTCAATGATATTACCAAAGACCTAAGTTCTTCCATCTGTTTTATCTGCATCTTGAGGTGCTTTTTGTTGGTTGTTTGTTTTCTTTTAGGGTAGATTTCCTCCTAATTTAGTGTAATGCCACATTTCCAGACACCACTTCCTTACTTAGTCCTCTTTAGAGTTAGAAAAGGGAAATTTTCTTCACGTTTCTGACTGAAAAATTAAGAAGCTCTTTCCTAGCTCTTCGGCAATCTTCCTCTTATTGACTAAGATTACATCACATATGTAGCCAAAGTAGTAACAGGTAAGGAGAACAGAATTTCCAGGATGGTTTACACTATTCAGTAGCCACCCACTTGTTCAGTGACCAGCTGACCAAGTGGTCAGAGAGCAACTCAACAAATAAAGGGAAACTCTCCCAGGCACCAAGAAGAAAGTGGCTTTGAATTAGCAGCCAGGTTTTTGATGTCAGTCCCTTCTAATTTTTAAGAATCTGTATTTCTAAATTTATATTAGAATAGTTAACACTTGGGGTGCCTGGGTGGCTCAGTTGGTTAAATATCCAACTCTAGATTTTGTCTCAAGTCATCATCTCCAGGTCATGGGATGGAGCCCTGCCTGTCAGACTCCATGCTCAGCAGGGAGTCTGCTAGAGATTCTCTTACCCTCTCTCTGCCCCTTCCCCTGCTTTTTCTCTCTTTCTCTAAAATAAATCTTTAACACTGATTTTCTTTAGGCAGACAGCATGTCTGTGTCATTTTTTTTCCCTTCTTGGTCTCTTTTAGATTTACTTACTTCAGTGAACTAATTATGAGAAAAGATTAAATGATATATTTATTTATTATATTATATTAATTATATATATTATATTAATATATTATGTTAATATATTAATACATATATTAAACATATATGTGTGTGTGTATATGTATGTGTGTGTCACGGAGGGAGGGAGAGAGGAAGAAAGTGAGAAAAAGCATATTCCTTATTACATGCTCAGAGAGAAAGTTATTGAGTATTAGTAGTTTGCTGGTGTCTTTGTAATTCCCTAATGGCTTTATGTGACAATAGATCCAGTACACTTTATAGACTTTGAACCTACAATTCCTGTGCATGCATCTGTAAGAGAAAAACCTCAGCAAAAATGAATGTCATGGGGCACCTGGGTGGCTCAGTGGGTTAAGCCTCTGCCTTCGGCTCAGGTCATGATCTCAGGGTCCTGGGATCGAGCCCCGCATCGGGCTCTCTGCTCAGTGGGGAGCCTGCTTCCCCCTCTCTCTCTGCCTGCTGCTCTGCCTACTTGTGATCTCTTTCTCTCTCTGTCCAATAAATAAATAAAAAATCTTAAAAAAAATGAATGTCACTAGTACTTAAGCAAAACTCTAGTAGCATAGTGTATATACAAGTAGCCACAAAGAGAAAAAAGTTAGTTTTGACAATGTGGATGGGTAACGATGGAATATAGTGATAGGGCAATGTTTGAGATGTGGAATCCAATATTCTTTAGGCTTGTTCAGTTTAATATACTTTTATACAAGTTGAGATTTTAAATAGGCAATTGGATATATGAGTCTAGATTTCAGGAGAAGTATCATGTCTAGAGTCATTTATTTTAGGTTAATTGGTATTTACTTAGTCTTTCAGGTTGTGGGACTGAATGTGATCACTCTGTTATAGAGAAGAAAGTGGAGGCCAGGGCTAAGCCCTAGATAGTTTGACACTTAAAGTAAAGGTAGAGAAGTCAGTCAGGAGAAAACTAAAACAAAAACAAAAGAAACAAGACCAAACTAGGCACTGAGTAGCAGAAAATCCTGCAGTTGTCATGGAATGTAAGAGACATGCTTAATTGTGTTTTTTTGGCAATAGGCATAATAAAATGAAAATCAATTCAGCAAACTTTTCATAGGACAATAAGAGATAATCTGTTTACTCACCACTGTACAATTTATAGTTATGTGGTGATTAAAAAAAAAAAAAGACCATAGATTCTTTAGCATTTCCCTTGTTAAGTGATATGCCCCTGTCTCCTGTCCTTTGTATCTATTTGGGAAGCTTGGGTACTTCATTTTTAACCAAAAGAATTCAAGAGAAGTTATGTTTCATAGTACCCAAAACTAGGATATAAAAGTTAATGCAGCTTTATACTTCTGTTTGGTTTGCTTGCGCCTAGAGCCCTGAGCCACTGTATATGAAGTTCAACTGCTCTGCGGCTGCCATGCTGTGAGGAAGCTCAGGCCACATGGAGTGGCCACTTAGAAGTGCTTTAGTAAACAGCCTCAACTGAAATTCCATCTGAGTTCTAGAATCATCTGAAAGCCATGTGAATAAGCCAAAATGGCAATTATCTTGGAATTAACTAGAGCAAACTGGAGCACCTGCATGTAGCCTGAGGTTCCTCAGAGCATGGTGGCCTCAGGATAGTAGAATTTTTCACGGAGTTTCAGAACTCCAAAAGACTATAACAGCAAACAAGTAGAACATTCAGATAACTACAGTCTCTGCCACCAGCTGATTACAGCCACAGAGAGACCCCAAGCAAGAACTTCCATCTGAGACTTTTCATAATTAAATCCTAACCCACAGAATCTGTAGCCTAATAAAATGGATGTTTATGCCAATAAATTTTGTGGCAGCTTGTTGTTCAGCAATAACAACTGCAATAATCTCACACTCATTACATAGTTTCATTCTAAAAATACATTTGATAAATAAACACCAGGATATTTTAAATTCCATTTTATAGATGACAAAGTAAGGGTCATACTGTTTAAGCAGTTTTTCATAGGTTACACATCAAGAATATATACATGGACTAGAAGCCAGATCTTTTGTCATATGTTCATATTACATTGCATTATTTTTTAAAGATTTTATTTATTTATTTGAGAAAGAGAGAGAGAGAGATCACGAGCAGGGGGAGGGGTAGAGGGAGAAACAGAGTCCTCACTGTGTGGGGAGCCCAATGTGGGATTCAATCACAGGACTCTGAGATCGTGACCTGAGTCAAAGGCAGACGGTCAACTGACTGAGCCACCCAGGTTCCTCATATTACATTGTATCTTATTGTTTCTCTATGAAGTAGATCCACAAGTGTTTTAAAATAGAATTCTTTTATTCAGTAAATATGCTGAGTACTCTGATAGGTATTGATAATTTATAAATGATAGGAATTGATTTTTCTCCCTAAGTTATTTATAGTCTAGAAGGAAGACAGGAATTTAATACTACAAATGTAACACAATCTATTAGATTTTATTACCTTGGTTTGGATGAGTTGTGAAATAATTATGGGAATAGCACAGAGATTAGATGAAAAGCTGAATGTGTCCGTCAGGCTATGGAGCGGGGGGTGGGCGTGGTGGTGGTAACTGGAGGCACAGAAAGTGGTAAAGAAATAATACCCATTAGAGCTTAATTAAAATACCTGATTTATTGTATTGGTTAAGTTCTGTGTGAATCAATAATTGGTTTGGGGTGCATAATGTAAACTTTTACATTAAAAAAGACAAGACAACTGAAATAAGGAATGATCTCTTAAAACTAGAAATACTCAATTAAGTTTACAAAAAGAAAAGTGGGGAAAAAAAGAAAAAAGGGAATGGGATATCCATTAATTAAACATACAATCACATGACTGATAGAAAAAGAACTCCTTCACCCAGATTTTCTCATTTCCTCATGCCTGTTTACTGTACTCTTACACACAGGTAGAGAGAAAGGGGACAGAAATCATCTTCATACTCTTTGAAGATTAGCTGGGTGGGCCCTAAATCTAAGAATGAGTCAGAGGGAGATCACAGATGGAAGAACAAACTCCTTTGCCTCCCCACTTCTCTAAGGCACTCTCTCTTCCCTTCCTGTCACATCTAGCATAATAACATGAATGAACAAAGCTTTTGGAAGAAAAAGCCCAAAGATTTGAGTTGTAGGCTCTTTCTTCTTTGGGCTCCATAACAAAATACTCCTTGAAGACACGAAGTGTAACAGCTCTGCCATATTTCTGAGGTTAAAGAGGAAAAACTACATGGACAGAAGTTTAGTATCTCAGGCAGGATGATTGTGGACATTTCTTTTGTTATCATGGAATACACTTTGAATTCAATATATGTTATTTACTTCTTGGAATTATATATTTTTCATTGGAAATAAAGATATTTCAGAACCCTATGTGTTTGAATGTTCTTTGTTGTGTAATAGGGAAGATTCTCCTTACACTGACCCAGCAGTGCTTTCTAACAGTGTTCTCCCTAATTCTATAGGTGTACATGTTTGGGAAAAAGAGTTGGATATTATTTTCCCCCAAGCATTCAGTACTCCTCTCTGTGCAAGTCTTGTACTCCTGATTCACTGGCAGACTTCTTAGCGGTGTGACTTCTCTTGGCCAATGGATATGAACAGATATGACACCCCACTTTTGAAAGAAGCTCTAAGAGTCCATTGTGATGCCATATTGCTTCCCCCCACCCCCAAATACAGCCTTATATTGTCCCGGATATGGGCTGCTTCTTGAGACACTATTCTAGTGTAAAGAGAAACAGGGTTCCTGGCTGAAGTCTGGCTGAACAGGGTTGCAGCCAAACCATAGCTGACAGGTAACATGGGTAAGAGATAAAGCTTGTGCTGTCAGCCATGGCTGTTCTGTGTTTGTTCCATTACACAACATAACATTTAGCTTACTTGATTGATACAGAATTCCTGTAGTTAAGAAATCAAAGGAATCTACTGTAGATGTATTCTTGCATTTGGTATTAAGAATATATACTAAACATGCAGGCAGTACAAAAATCTGACCCATAAAAATAACATTATTTTAATATTAAACAAACTTACCATTCCCAAAAGATCTCTGAACAGATCTTTATTGGTGTCTTGGAGATGATATAATAGAAGCCTTGGTATCTCCTTCTCATTTTCACGCACTCTGAATGGGCCTGATGCTTTGGAAGGACGATGACAGAATAACCTGATTATGAGACTTTCAAACATACTGTGTTGGAGTCATTCTATCAGAAATATGTCTGACCACTAGAGAATTGAGGGAGGATTTATTTTTGAGTGCCTTTACTTTGATATAGCAAGCTTTGCCAGAGAGACAGCTCCTCATTGGGGTGAGACAATAGGGAATGGAGTGTGGAAGGGATGGATGGTCAGGAGTCATGGAGAACATAGAGTGGCTTGTATCTATGACCATGTTCTGCTTCTTTTCACTCCTGTTTAAGAACAGTCAGGACACCATAAAGATCACCTGGTAGACAAAAATCAATTAGAACAAACATTCTAAATGGTCTGCTTGATGGAACACCATTGATCACTTATATTTTCTCCTTCATTTTTAAATTTTTCTTTTATATTTAGGATTGATGAAATGGGGAAAGGAGCTAACAGTTACAGAGTTTATGTAAGCCCAGGATAGAAGTTAAGGTTATGGGCTGTGGAGATGTGCTGTTTATATTTGGATCTAAACTCCACCATTATATAGTTATGCAACACTTGGATATTTGTTTGCCACTGTACAGAGCAGTGTCTTCATCCATCAAATAGGGATAACACTGTCTTTTGGAGGATTATAATAAAGGTTAGTAGTAAATGAGTCAATATATGGGAAGTGCTTAGAATAGTTTGTGATACACAGTAAGTTTATATAGGTATCATATAGTAATTTTTTGTTTAAATCTCTTAAAATCTGCATGAGTTAGGTGCACACAATGTTTAATCAATTTTATCAAGGTCATTCAATTAGCAGATTGTTAATTCCAGAATATAAATGTGTCTTACAACATATATGTCCATGTTCAATGAAATGGCTGTGGATGGCTTACTTAAATAAAAGGGAGAGCAGAGCATTAGCTAGAAATGTGATAAATGTGCTAAAATGAATTGTGGGAAAGCAAATTTAAGATGCTATTCAAATTAAGAAATAAAGAAAATGGGGGAAAAGATCAGTGATCCAGGCAAAAGAACAGTGTTTTTCCATTAATCTCCCAATTGTTTGTTTGTTCGTTTTAACCAAAAATGGGAGTTACAATAAGGAGTTACCAAAAGTTCATTATGCTGTTCTCCCAATTTCCCAATCTGGAACCTTCCACTAACTTTATTGGAGCTACTATCCTTTAGGAACCACCAATTTTCAAGTCAGGTCTAGCATGTCTGGCCTCCTTTTGCACTGGTTCATGACACTTATGAGAACTCTGTTTAATTTTTAATTTCTTGCAACATTCATTGTAGGAAGATTTAGCAAGTGAAGCAACCTAACTCCTGAGTTTGTGCAAGTGACCAGGTATCTTAAGGTATGGTCCAGACTGAACCTGTGTAACTTGCCCAACCTGCACATTTGGGCAATAAAGAAAAATATCAAAGCAGCCCTGATGCTTTTAAATATAAGAAAATTATTATCATAATGGGGAATACCAAGTCCTAATCAGTTAGGGTATACAGTTGAAATGAAAGGACAATTCAGACATCCCATGTTTTACGTTAACTCATTGTCTAATACTCCTAGGGAACTATGTTTTAGGGAGTTTAATTGTAAAAACCCACAGCTGGTACTTCTTCTGTACCAACTAGCAGTTTACAGAGATGCAAAAAGAATTTAAGACATTCTTTCTTTTTCTTGTTCATATTCATTATTTTATATATTGGATTTGTGCTAAACCTCTAATGCTGGAACCAGATTCCTTCTAGCACAGTCTTCTATACAATTAAGTACTCAGTAGGTGAGATTTCATTAATGGGAGTAACTTCAAGGAAGGATTGTATTTGATGCATTTCAATGTCCTCTCTGGAACTGCACCCAGCATTTATTCTGACAGCTGTCTTACAATTTTCACACTTGGGTTCTTGACAATGTTAAGAATTTTATTCATGTTCAAACTGAGGGATGGCTTACATCTCAGCATTTTGTAATTATTTTACTTTACCTCCTGTGTCCTGGGGTCATTTGTGTTGTATTCTCTCAGTCTGCTCAGGAATATTCCAAATCCAGTGTACTTCATGCTATTGACCTTCAGAATCTAAGGAGTTGATGATAACTAAAATCGCAGCTGCCAGTAGGAAAGGGCAAAGAAGAGTCTGGGCAAGTTAGAATAGTCTGAGAGCAGGGACTTTTTTTTTTTTTTTCTCTTCTCTTGGTCTATGGAATGACAGGGGTCATGCAACAAAATTCAGTTTCTTACTCTTCAACAAAGGTTAATAAATGTGCCTCCTCTCTGAAAAAAAAAAAAAGTCATGGTGGTTAATTAGATGAAGATTATGAAACTCTTTAGTGACTTGGAGAAATTCTTGATGCATATGAATGAATGGCATGCCAGGAGGTTTTTTTTCCTCTACAACTTTGAAGAGTAGTCAAAACCATTGAGATGTGTTTTCTGTATTTTGTCATAAATGTAATCTTTAAACTGTGGGTCTCATGACAGTTATTGCAGAACACTGAATGAAATAGTATTTTGCATGCCTGATAAGGAAATATCTTCCCATTTAGATTATCTAATGTTTATGCAATATATGGTGGGAAATTCCTTCCCAAGGCAGTAAAATGCATATTATATTTATATATAAATATAGTATAAAACTTTTGGGCTACTAAAAGGGAGCCCATTAAAACAAAGACAAATAACAAACTTGAAGTAGGTATAATCTAAAATGATAAAGGATTAATACCTTTATTTTTTTTAAATCTTTACCCATCACTAAGAAAACCCCCAAATTGTTATTGATAAAATAGCTTAGAATGTAAAATCTACAAAATTAGAAAAATAAATAGATGCCAAACATATGAAAAATATACTTACATGTACTAGTAATCAAAAAAATGCAAAGAAAAACAATACTCTGATGTAGTTTTTCCCATCTTTCCATTTGATAAAGTTTAAAATAGCTAATAACAGATATCTTTATGCCTGTGTGGAATACACTGCAAAGTTTTGTCATTAGGTTTCAAAAACATAAAATAAAATAGTAAAATAAAATAAAATAATAAAATAAATACAACTTCTTGATCCAAAATTCTATATTTGCAATTTATTCTAAGAGAAATTAAGTTGACTAAAATACATGAAAGAGCATGCATATTACAACATTTTTTATTATATTAGTAGCTTTTAATACAGATTTAAATAAATTATTCTGTACTTCAAAAAAGTAGCAGGCAGTCATTAAATAGAGATAGGTAGGTAAATAGGTAGACAGAGAGATAATAGGACATTCATGGTAAACTCGGTTATACACATACGTATGCACACACATGCATATAAATGCACATATACTAATTTGTCTATAAACAAGATATACTTCATATTAAATCAAAAGAGAGAGAAAGGCGAAGGCAGTCAACAAATAAAAGTTATGTAAACATTAATATAAAAATCAAAATCATGAGCAATACAAGACATGCAGTAGTGGTTATGATTTTGAGAATTGGAACCAAGATTCAGAAAATCTCCCTCTTTCTTACGTTTCCTTGAATCAAAGCTATCATCAAATTATGTAACTTCTCAAATGATCAAAACCTGTGAGAAGATGTCTATAAAATAGTCAGTAGCTGATCTTACCAGTTGCATGAAGGAAGATATCATTTGTTTCATGCATTTTTGTATGTGAGGGCAGTGCTGACTGAAACCAAACTGCAAAGTAGTTATCCCTGGCTTTCCAGTTATAAACCTTTATTTTCACTTCAGTCATATTTTGTACCTTTGAAAAACTGCTCTCAGAAAAAAAAGCTCTGAAACTCATTAGCAGGAAAATATAAATTGTAACCTGACCTCAGATATTTGTATTTCATCTCTTAGAATTATCTACAGTAACATTTTCGGATTTAGGGAGCCTGGGGAGAGGTATTAGGAAATCTCCCTTTCTGCCAAAACACACTGTGTTGGTGGTTTGCTCCTCTATCTCTGTCCCCTGCAGGGGCCCTGGCATGCACTGATATCTAGGGAAGTGGCCAGACTGCTTACAGGCCTTAAGCAAAGAGTCAGTTTCAAATTATCCTATCAGTCCAGGACTGTAAGAGAGAAGTCAGCTTGCCTTCCAAGTCCAAAATGACTAAGAAAACCTAGCAGAGAGGATTCTTTTAAAACTAAATTCGCCTATCTTTCTGACTTTCAAATGTACTGGGGTTTTCAAGGACTTTCAGATGTGGCTAAAATGCCCTGCAGTCTATTCGCTTGGTTTTAAGTTTTGGATGAGACAATAAGGCCAGTCAAGATCTCGGAAGATCTTTTTCTCTACTCCTCTAAATTATTTTGCATATGTTACTCACAACAACC
Source organism: Mellivora capensis (assembly GCA_004024625.1). Classification (NCBI taxonomy): domain Eukaryota; kingdom Metazoa; phylum Chordata; class Mammalia; order Carnivora; family Mustelidae; genus Mellivora; species Mellivora capensis. The sequence goes on along the minus strand of PISX010022346.1, from coordinate 7,248 downwards.
TTATAAGGCTGGAATCATTACTTTCATCTTCATTTTACAAATTTAAAAAAAAACTCAGAAAAGAGAGGAAAATGTTCCTGTGGCTTTGTGTCTTTTTATGGAAAAAACAGAATTTCAATCCAAGCAGTTTAATGCCAAGAGTCTGCATTCTGAAATGAATTTTATTCTGTCACATATTGTCGTAACACAAACTAAATATTATACTACTTGCCTTTTAGACTCAGAGCTGCTATGATCCTCTAGCCTTATTTGCCTTTTCTATATAATGTGTAGTTCTTTTGAGTTAATCTTTATTAGAAAGTTTAATAATGAGTAAAATAAAATATTCAGAAGTCATAGGAAGAAATAAAAACGGGCATTCTTGTACACCAACCCATTCCTCTGATGTAAACATTAATAAAGTCTGTTGTTATGCTTATGTATCATCTTCAAGTTCATACACACATTGATTCATTGAAAAATGTATTGAATTATCTGAAGGAACATGCCTGTTTTTGATTTTTTTAAAAATGAATCACACTGTACATATTACTGTGCCACTTATATTTTTCACCAAGATACACACATACATGTATGTGCTTGTGTATGTGTGTGTGTATATAGGTACACACACGTATATATAGTGGACATCTCCACTGTCAGGGAATTTGTCTTACCATTTCTGTATTTATTATATTATAAGTTGATGATTCTCCTTCTAGATCACCTGTCTTCTCATTTAAACTCTTTAATTATGTTTTCTCTAATCTTTTTCATTCTTAATTTCTAACTCATTATGTGTTGATTATGTCTTCATTTAACAAACATTTCCTAAGCCCTTTCCATGTGGTGGGTACTGTTTTAGGTGCCTGAAGTAGAGAGAGGTATTTAGATGTGTACCTGCCATCTTGGAACTTGACATACTTATTATTGTCAGATAATATTTCCACTTGATCTTTCAGACCATTTAGATTTTAGAAGTTGCATTATTTGTTTTTATTTAATCTTTTCATGGTAAAAAGTCATTTTTAAAAAAATACTGGAAGGCTTTTTACACTCTAATTTTATGTCACTTGGACTTTTAATTATAAATATATTTTAAAAGTTACCATATTATCCATTTGTTATCTTTCCATAGGAGCCACTGATTTTATACTTTCTGCTAGATATCTCTCCTACAGTCTACTGATCCTCCTTCAATGAGCTGACATGTATTATTTTTTAAATTATTTTTTAAATTATAGTTTATTTTGTATTCTTTCATTTTCATTTACATTTTATTTTGTGTTCTATAATAGGATTATTTGGGAAATGGCAAGCCAGTACTAGTGGTAATACCTGTTAAAACTAGCTGGGGTAAAGTATTACCCAGCAGTTGAGATTAAGAGAGAAGCTCATTAACCTTCTTAGGGCTTCAGGGGAGAATATATGACTTTCTCCTCTGATACCATTTTCCCAGCTCTTGCCTAATGCCCAGAGGAGGGATCTCTTCACTTGCCCTCTCTTCTACAGATCCCTTTGAAATCATGGCTTTGAGTGTTGTTTATTCTAGGTTTTGTGAATGTGTTACAATTGTTCTTTTAACGTGGAGAGACAGGATGTCACAATAATATTTCAGGGAGGTAAGTTCATTCTCATAATTCTATTTGTTGCATCTTTCTTTATTCCCACCCTCATTCTGCTCTTTTTTCTCTGTACAAAAGAAATATGAAAGCAAAATTATCAGAGCTAGTGAAATAATTAGATATCGCAGTGATCTGAAATACATAATTCAGTTGGTATTACTAATTTTCATTTAATATGTCCAATAATTATGGTTTAGTGTTTTTCCCTTGTTGTATATATATTTAAGTTTTTATTTTAAAAATTTATACAAAAGCATCAGAGAACAAAGTCAGGCTTACTAGCTTATTTCCCGGGGGCCACATCTTTAATAACATCATTTGTGAAAGTGTATTTCTGCATATTTGTGAGAGCAGCCTTGCATGTGTACTGCTTAAGGGGGAGATGCCATCTGATACTTCAATGTATTCTTTTCACTTTAGCACAGATCACAGCTGGCAGAAATGTATTGGCTTTTTAGATTTTTTTTAGGTCCTTACAACAGTTAGATAATAAAATGGGCAGATATTAAAGTATCAGGTTGGGTTATAGCAACTGAGAGCAACATGTCATCTCATGATGAATGAGAAAATTCAGCTGAAACTTTCTTCCTTTAGGGGTTTGTTCTAGTAAGAGCAGAGCACAACTAAATGGTGTTTTTGCTCAAAGGAATATTTTCATACATGGTGGGTGGCATCATTCTCTCTGCTTGTGTTGCTTATATTTTCAGTAACCATTGTACTTTGTATTACCTGATTATTAAAACAGAATATGCTAAAATTTGCTCTAAAACTCAAGACCAAGATTCCCCATTTTGTTTTTATTTATTTACTTATTTATCTTGCTGAGCTGAAATCTTTATGCCATTTACTTAAAGAGGAAGTAAGCACTCAGTAAGAGTTTTGTAATTGTGTAATTCATGATACCAATTTTTAATAAACATAATATATATATGTATGAAATGTATTCTACGTCCCATTGTGAGGCTTCTGTCTTCAAATACTAATATATATATTAATTTATGGCTTTAAGAGCTAGAAAGCAACAGTAGGACTTTTAAAAATTAAGTATGTAAACTAAGCGAGGTAATGTAGATAATGATATCTCATGCCAAAGACAGTTAATAGTTTGTTTCAAGCTGGAGTGCCTATGCTAATCAAGAGAGGGCTATAAAGAAATGTACCAAATATTTGCTTCATTCACCTTGTATGCACCTGTAGAAACTTGTTTTCATGTAGACATTTACCTTCAATATTTGCAATAGGTGGTAATTACAGGCTTGCTGTGTAGTTCTTTGCAACATCCATTCCGTATATGTTATATTGCAAACAATCTGTTACGAGAGGGTTTTTAAATTTCCTATGAAATATTTGTATAAAATCAATACATTACTATAAATGGTTTTTAGTTTTCTACTTGTATATATATATATATGTTTTGTATTATTTTATGTATTTATATTTATTTGATTGAAGATAGGAATGGTTGTGAAAATCTGCCACTTTACCTTCAGAGAGTCTGATGAGTTACACATTTACACATACACACACAAACACACAGGCACACACACACACACACACACACTCATAGCAAATAAACTAAAAAATATGAAAAATAATATTGAAACCTAAATCTCACTCTGCTTTCTCTTGTTTATCCCATACTTTTTGGTTCATCTACCAAATGGAAAATTATTTACTTCCTATACATGCTGTAAAAAACACAAACTGTTTCACACACCATAAAATACATTTGCAACAAATGTTTTTCACACTCTCCTGAGGAGCTACCTGTCTTTAAACATAGTAATTGAATTACACTCAACTGAACTAATTTTATTGGGGCAGATGAATATGATCAGACTGGCCTAAAGCTACAAATGAACCACAAATCTTCCCTAACATTTTAACTTTTGATTTAAAAACTGGGCTCTAACAGTTCTATTAGTTTTCCTTCATTTTAGAAACCACACAATCATTTGAGTTTATGACTGTAACTGTTCCCAGCTGTGTTGTAGGAATGCATTAAATGAGAATGTGAAATATAAAAACAAATCTCATCTCTTCAATGCTATCAAATAAACCAATACTAAAATGAAACCATCTCGCTGTTGAGGGTATGGGCAAAAAAAAGAAGACATTCAGTGTGAAGAGATTGAGTGTGAATCTGGACTATAATAATTTCAGTTATTTCACTTAAAATGTGACAGATTATAGTAGATAATGCATTACCTTGTTCTTGTTAAGGACCCTTAAACTTTACCTTACTATGCAATAGGTATGCACATTGAAGGATTTTATAGACATATATAATATAACATGATATGATATAACAAAATAATATAATATGGTATAATATTGTATAAATGACTAAATCCTGTGGAGGAAAAAAATGAAGTAAAACTTTCTGAGATAACGTATGGAAAAGGCTAATCGATTGCCACTCAGCTATTTGTAATAAACCATTCTCTACAGAAACTGAAGTGCAAGATATAGGTCTTACATGTTTTAATGTTTGAGTGATCAACTAAGAACTGCATAACTCTTGTAATGATTGAAATGAATAGAAAAAAACATTTTGGGGGTATAGATAAATAGGTAAAACACTTTATTGACATAAAGGCTTACAGTTAAAACTACATTTAGTAGAAAACCTGTATTTCATGTAATACTTCAGTGTTCAGTTTAATTTGACATACCTAAATTGTGAATCCCATATTTTTATCCACTATATTACATGGATAACAAAAGACACAGTTCTGTTAGAAATCAGTTTGACAAAGGTAATAAGAAAGCGATATTTTGGTAATATGTATTTTTCATATAAATAATATAATTTAAAAGTCTAATTTTAAGTGTGTAGGTTACATTTTTTCTCGTTTACCTAATCATGAATATTAATGTAATCATCAATGCAAAAATGTAACTGATTTAGCTCTTGTGTATATGTTGTATTTAGAGGAAAGGAAGAGGGGAGAATTAGCTCTTATTGATTTCCTACTATGTGCCAACACGAAAATTATAAACTAAATGTGTTCTGAAGAAGGTACCTTAAATTCTTATAACAAACACAAAATAGATATTTTATTCCCTTAAATAAAAGCACTGAAAAAAATTGAAGCTCATTTATCCATTGAGTCAGTCAGTCAACATTTATTGAGCCTCTGCTAAATTCCAAGTAATATTCTTGGTTTTGATAACACAATTGTGAAAATGACAGGTAAGGTCTTTGTTTTTATAGAACATGTATTTAAATAAGTGAAACTTGATAAAAACCTTCAAATTAAAACAAGGTGAACTAAAGTACTTCCAAGTTAGTAAAAAAGAAACTCTTTACTGAGGTGATTATAAAAATTTTCTATGTTTCAAAATCCAGTTTCATGTATTTGACTTTCTGCATTAAATCTGGATCTATCCATAAGTACTAAAATTGTATAGTATTGTAATCAACTGATACTCATCTAATGATTTCTGATAATGTACTTGTGATAATGTATATAATGAGCTGTGCCTTCTCAATCTAGTCAAAACCTTTACTCCCTTTGTCTTCCTTACATATTCCTAGAAATATGTAGGATTCTGTCTGATAATTTCAAAGGTAATAAGTAAGTCTCTGATGTAAATAGCTTACTGTGTTTAGACCTTCATAACATTTCTTTATTTTTCTAGATAACATCAGTTTTATTTTATTTAAAAAAATTTTTTTAAAGACTTTATTTATTATTTGACAGACAGAGATCACAAGTAGGCAGAGAGGCAGGAGAGGCAGGCAGAGAGAGAGGAGGAAGCAGGCTCCCCACTGATGCGGGGCTTGATCCCAGGACCCCGGGATCATGACCTGAGCCAAAGGCAGAGGCTTTAACCCACTGAGCCACCCAGGCACCCCTATTTTTAAAAATTTTTATATTAAATTCCACTTAGTTAATATATAGTGTAATATTAGTTTCAGGTGTACTATGTGGTTTTAAACTTGTATGATGGCAATGGCATAAACATTTAAATTCTGCATTTACCCCTCAGCTTGTTTAGTTAATTTTTGCATTTATGTAACTGTACATATGCATGCTCATCTAAGTCAAAACTTTGACATTCATTTTTTTCTTGTTGGCAAACCTATCCTCTTATTGAGCTTTCCTTTATGTATTTTGGCTTTAACTCTGACTAGCACTGCTACTGAGTGGCACAGTTACAGAGCATGCTAAACTTAGAAACCCAGATCCTAGAACTAATGAAAACATTTTTACTAATGACATTTTCCTTTATTCTAACAAATCTATAATAAAATCATATGTTATACAAATTGGAAACTAATATGTGTTCTATTAATATTAATAGATCTGGCTAAAGAAGGTACCTAATTAAACATCTATTTATTACTCTTACTTAATATTAATGGTGTGTAAAATACCAGTTGGTCCTTAGTGTTCTAACCACTGTATTGGCTGGCTAGGATTGAAACCAGCTCCTATGTTGGTTTCTACCAGCTCTACCTAAGCTGAATTTTCAGCACAGCTGCCCTCAGGCATTCGACTTGATACCCTCTCTCTTAGCTCTAACAGCACATGTTAAAACTCAATTTCATGATGTCACCCAATTCTTTTTCCTTCTTAACATCTTTGGGTGTAGATTATGACCAGTCTCCCTTATTCTCAAGTTTGCAAATGTGGAATCACAGAAACTCTCTTCAACAGTACATTCATTACACAAAAGTGCACACTGTGGCCCCAAAAGTGATTTACCCAAATCCAATCAGGTATGGAAAGTAACAAATCCTCATGGCCCTACCCTTTAGTTCTTGCCTGACTCATTTACCCACTTCATCCACTATATACATTTCTTAAATCCTAAAGGTTTTCCTTACAGCTTTTTTTGTTTTTGATTTTGTTCATCCTGCATAATACCACTTTTCTGATTGAGGCCTGAGTGTCACATGTTAGATATGTCAGCTTGTGTCGCACTTCTTACAGTTCTTTTTAAATATATACCTTAATGAAAATGTGTCATTTTTTGTATCTAAATAACACTTCCTAGTTTGGAGTAGTTTTCCACCACATGAGTGATTGTGGGTGGTGATATCTACATCCCTATCCAGAACTTAAGCTTACTTACTAACCTAAACTTTACTTAAACTTACTTACTAGCCTAAACTTTACTTACTCTGAAAATGAGGACAGAGATAAGTGACCTAGGATCAGCCAAAGACTTCGAGGTGAAAGCTAGTGGTTATACTTTTCCCTAGCAATACAGTAGGTTACCTATCCTGAAATCATCCCACTTACTCTGGAATAGATGCTTTTTGTCAGATTGCTTCACCTCTCTTTAGTTGGAGCCGAAAATCTTATGTTCATCCACCCACAATATTTATCATGTTCAAGCTTAAAACTAATAGTGTGCATACAAAATATTTGGCCAATGGTATATATCATAGAACAGAGAAAGTATGGTAAACACAGATGAAGTAAAAGCCAAACTATTGGCAGCTTAGCTAAAAAAAAAAAGCAGTAACAGTTCTTAATGTTTATAATAAATCCTTGCGTATGAGCATGGGCTAAGAGGCTTTAATCAACTCTGTCTCTAACTCCTGGGCCTCACTGGATATCTCCCTCTACTTTCACACCAGTGTCTTTCTTACTTACAGTCCTGCAGTCTCACACATTGGAATTCTTAA
>PISX010022345.1:0-31937 GCA_004024625.1 Mellivora capensis | reverse complement strand
TGTTTATAGCAGCAATGGCCACGGTCGCCAAACTGTGGAAAGAACCAAGATGCCCTTCCACGGACGAATGGATAAGGAAGATGTGGTCCATATACACTATGGAGTATTATGCCTCCATCAGAAAGGATGAATACCCAACTTTTGTAGCAACATGGACGGGACTGGAAGAGATTATGCTGAGTGAAATAAGTCAAGCAGATAGAGTCAATTATCATATGGTTTCACTTATTTGTGGAGCATAACAAATAACACGGAGGACATGGGGAGATGGAGAGGAGAAGGGAGTTGAGAGAAATTGGGGGGGGGAGATGAACCATGAGAGACTATGGACTCTGAGAAACAACCTGAGGGTTTGAAGGGGTAGGGGGTGGGAGGTTGGGGGAGCCAGGTGGTGGGTATTATGGAGGGCACGCATTGCATGGAGCACTGGGTGTGTTGTAAAACTATGAATTCTGTTATGCTGAAAATAAATGAAATTTAAAAAAAAAGAAAGAGAACAAAAAGTTATGAGGAAAATAAAAAGGAACTAATATCCAAATTATACAAAGAATTCATACAACTCAATAGCAAGAAAAGAAAAAAAAAAAAAGGAAACAATCTTACTGAAAATGGACAGAAGATCTGAATAGACTTTTTTTCCAAAGAAGGCATACAGATGGCCAACAGGCACATGAAAATATGCCCAACATCATCAATCATCAGAGAAATACAAAATAAAATCACAGTGAGATATCACCTCATATCTGTTAGAATGGCTATTCAAAAAGACAAGAGACCACCAATGCTGGCAAGAATTGGAGAAAAAAGAACACTCGTGCATTGTTATTGGAAATGTAAATTGGTGCACCCACTATGGCAAGCAATATGGAGGTTCCTCAAAAAAACTACCATATTACCATATGAGTCAGCAATTCCACTTTTGGGTAATTATCAAAAAAAAAAAAAAAAGGAGAGAGAGAGAGAAAACTAACTCAAAAAGATATATACACCTCCACGGCCACTGCATTATTTTCAATAGCCAAGTTATGGAAACAACCTAAGTACTGATCAACAGATGAATGAAAAAGAAATTGTGACATGCATATATAATAGAATAATATTCAGCCATAAAAAAGATTGAAATTGTGCCATTTGCAACAACATCGATGCACCTCAAGGGCATTATGCTAAGTTAAGTAAGTCAGATAGAGAAAGACAAATACCATATGATCTCTCTTATACATGGAATAAACAAAACAAACCATAAGCTCACAGATCCAGACAACAGATTGGTGGATGCCAGAGATGGGTTTGGGTGGTGGCAGAAGTGTGTGAATTATTCTGTTTCTGCCATTGTTAGTGTTGTTTTTGGTTAAAAAATAAATAAATAAAAGAATTCCAATTTCTGCTTTTATATGGCAGTTCTATTTATTTATACATCTTATACTTCAATAAATTTAATGCATCAAACCAAGTGCTTACTATTTTACACAATACACCTAAATATAAATCTACAGCTTCATTTAGATTACAGAAAATGGAGATACCAGTCATTAAGCAAACCAGAAAACCATCCCCCATATTTATCTTTTCAATGAATTTAAAAAATACATTATTTATTTTCTTGAGCTTTCAATTTCATCCTTTTATTCATTTTACCCAGTTCAATACTATGACTTATTCACTGGTACAGAAATGAATGGTAATAGTGTGAAGGTTCATGGAGCTTTTATTTTATTTTAAAATATTTAATGAATTAAATTATTTCAAAAAATAAACATATTGAACAGACAGGTATATTTAATACTTTAGCAGAAATGTGATCTACAGAAGAGCAAATAAGACACTGTTTTTTCATTTTGAGTGATAAGAATAAGAGATTATAATAAGCTAGCCATAGTGCTAAGAATATAGTAATTGTTCAATGAATATGAGTTTTTATTTTCATTATTATAGTTTTTATAATCACTTTTATGTCAAGAGAGAGGATACCAAAAGAATATCGATAATCAGAAGTACAAAAAAGTACCCACCCAGGGGCACCCGGGTGGCTCAGTGGGTTAAGCCTCTGCTTTCAGCCCAGATCATGATCTCAGGGTCCTGGAATGGAGCCCCGCATTGGGCTCTATGCTCAGCGGGGAGCCTGCTTCCTCCTCTCTCTCTCTTCCTCTGCCTGCCTCTCTGCCTACTTGTGATCTCTGTCAAATAAATAAATAAATTCTTAAAAAAAAAAAAAGTAACAGTGGCAGCACAGTATTGTCTATAGTGAAAATGAGAGTTTAAATATATCCTGTGAAAAACAGTTTCACTAATTTTAAGAATATAAATTCTTTAAAATAGGCTCCATGCCTAGCATGGGGCCCAACACAGGGCTTGAACTCCCACCCTGAGATCAAGACCTGAGCTGAGATCAAGAGCCAGATATTTAACCAACTGAGCCTGCCAGGCAACCCCAAGAATGCAAATTCTTTTTTTTTTTTAAGATTTTATTTATTTATTTGACACAGAGAGAGAGAGAGAGCAGGAGAGCACAGTAAGAGAGCAGCAGAGGGAGAAGGAGGCTCCCCGCTGAGCAGGGAGCCCAATGCGGGGCTCGATCCCAGAACCCTGGGATCATGACCTGAGCTGAAGGCAGATACTTAACCAACTGAGCCACCCAGGCGCCCCAAGAACACTAATTCTTATATTCTGTCATAGAAGGCCACTTCTTCTGGGAAAATAAATATACTGTATGTCATTTGTATCATCAGCCTGTATTGTTCTTTCAAGATTCATGAGCAGAGTTGAAGGGCCTCAAGAGAAGTTATTCAATAAAGTGACTTGTTCTTGGTTCTTGAGTAACAGTCCGTGTATTGTCCCAGAATGTTTTGTCATATAAAATAAACTTTTCATATAACTATCACAATTTGGTGACCATCTAACTCAGTTCATTCACATGATAGCATAAATGAAGTCTGATGCACAAAATTGTAATCATTGTATTATGAAACACAAAATGGTTAACACTTTTCATCTTCTAAAAAAATAAATTAATATTTAAACACTGAAAAATATTTTTATTCTCTCTCCTCTTCTAAAACAAAAATTGCAATGTTTGTTATAAAATTTAAAATTCTATGCATTCATTTTATTATTCACAGATCTCAGTTAACTGATCATATTCTGAGGATAGAACCATAAGTAAGTTAAAGCCTGTATTGTCAGAGATTCATATGGATTGATAATGCTGAAAAATATAAATCTTATTCCCTCTTCCTTCCAGTGATTGGGGCTTTTTGTTATTGCTAAGCAGATGAACTGGAGTTATTTCCTCCCAAACAGGCTAACAGTGTGAGGTGCCTAGGAAAAACTGAATAGTAACCAGAAGTCTTTCTCACTTTATAACAACAAGTTCCCTTCAATTTCCCTACAAATCAACCTCAGTAACCATGTTTGTGTAGTTCTGTATTAATACTGCTGAGGAATGTGTTTGCCTCTATGGAGAGTTGGGAGAGATGCACAGAACTGGCTGGGAGATAATCATCTTTCCTATATCACCACTTACTGTGCTCATCTCAAGAAACAAACACTGATTTTGGTATACTATGTGTTGAATTTGAAAAGAAAATTTGTATTGAATAAAGCATTTAGGAAGTAGGAAAGCATAATAAAACTTGAAGAAGTACATCCAGTTCAGTCAAAAATTCAGTGATAATGAAGTTTCTGGTGCGTTCACAACATATACAGGAATATGGAAACTCTATCCATTGGTGGAGGGTAAGCCACCAAGCCATTAAATGTGTCCCTTGCCCCTGTCTATGTCGAAACGTGCAAATGCATTTCTATTGACACAACAGAAACAGCTTCAACAGGCAGATAGAAGTTGTCACTTCCTACCTCATATCCACGACAAAAGTATGACTTTGAAGACTTTTTATCACTGAAGCTTAAATATCGCACCGTGAAAGACACTGAAATAAAAAGAATGAATAACAAGAAAAGTCTCATCTTGCCCCACAATGGACCATCAACATTTTCTCACTCGGGTGAAGACAGGAAAGCAGGAAATTCCCCAAGCAGGGAGGATGCCTCCATGAAGCCCCACTTCATGCTATTCCCTATGGCTACTACCAGATGGTTTAGAAAAAGGGATGGCAATTGCTGCCCATGGAAGCCAGCAGAAGGCAACCTCAATGCTTCCTTAAAGACAGCTTTAATGGTGGGATCTGACTTTTGAATGATAATTCACCTAGGAAAAGTTATCGACACGGAAATACAACTAAATGCAAATAATAATGAGGATGTTAATGATCAGAATTTCATTAATGCCTTCAACATGCCAGACACTAGCAGAAATGCACTACGGATATTATTTCATTTAATTCTTAAATTACCTCTATGTGGTAAGAACAGTGGATTACCATCATCCATGCCCTGAACTTAACATCATCTGTGGCACCCAACTCTCTGCCAGACATGTGGTCTTTATTTTTTTCTTTTCCCTCTCTTTTATAGAACTTAAGATAAAGTCATAGTTTGCATATATGCCCTCTTCTATGCCAAGTTTTCTCCATAGTTTTGTGTATAGCTACTCTTGCACAGAGCTGGATACACAGAAGCAGGACACCATACTTCCTAGGCAATTAAACGCATTTTAAAAGATAATTTCACGGTACTCGATTTTTACTCTAGTTACATATCCTAGCAGCTTAGCGCATCATTGTGAGAGCATGGTAACAAGAGCAACAGTTTGTCTAGAAATCATGGGAAGTGTTAGATACTCTCCTGAGCAGTCTACACCCAAATCACAGAAACGGTTCAGGTTTTCATTTCTGATATCCCATTTTCTAAAGGAAGAAACTGAGGTAGAAGACTATCAATGAACGTGTCCAAGATGACAAAGTAGTAAATGCTGAATATCACACTCAGGGAGTATTATTCTCAGTGTGATGCTCTGGGTCATTATCGTACACAGCCTCATTTCCAAAGCTACTGTACTATAGTTATCAATAGTTTGTGGATAAAGATGAGTAGGTACAGAGACTAAAGGAAATTGCCCAAGGTCACACAGTTAGTAGTGGTGGGATGGACACCACACTCCCCGAAGGACACACTTCTTTAAACATTACAGCATAATACAAATTCACGTGCCCTGTTTCATGCCATGGGGCTAGAGTTTTGCTCATTCATAGCTACTGAGTTGTCTGTTATCACCTCTGCATCAATGGGCAAGGTATGTGGCCTCCTGTTCCCTCAGTTTCTCAAAAAGTAAAATCAGGCCTCCTGTCCTCTGTTGGTAAGGCAGACACCAGTGATGTCTCTCTCGGGGAGAGTGAACAGGGAGGGAGAAGACAACCTTTGCATTTTCTAAGGCATTCACTGGAAAGCCATCTTTGACCTCCTTGCTCCCCAAAAGGAATTGAATGGAACTGATTGGAACAACAACTAAGACGTGCTTTGAGATATGTAAAGGAAGAGACCTTACGCCACAGTCCAGTGCTGCCATCACTCTTAATGGTGTAAACCACGAAGCTTTTTGCTGAATGATGCCAGTCATGAATCTGAAGCTACCCATATGTTTTCCTTTGCTGTGGCATGCTCTTGCTTGCCATGGCAGGAAGGGAAGTGTTTCGCAGAGATTGATTTGAAGGGCAAGAGCAGCCAAGTACAAGATTACAAAAAGACTGAGACAACCCTGTATGTCAAAGTAATTACCAAGGATTTCAATATAGAATTGAACAATTTCACACTGAAAGACCACTTTTTCCCCCCAAGCAATAACACCGATGTGAAAATCCACGTGCTACACTGTAAAAGGACACCCACTCCTTCATGAGAGAAAATGGTGTAGCCATAAATTCCGTCATGAGAATTAAACCTGGGGAAATAAACTTCAGTTGTGGCTAAGTGCCATGGTGATTTTAGCTCCCTTTCATTAGTTACTATTTAACTACAGGTAAAATCTTCCAAGAACGATGCCTCTCAGTATGGGAAGCCCAAATGTTAAGTGGGAGAGCTTTGCCCATATCCATAAATAGAATGGCACTTTCATGCTTAAGTATATACCTACCTTATAATGCTTTCTCTTGTCATGCTATGGGACTGTAAAACTGATCTCACAGCAAGTGGTTTATTAAAACTCCGGCCGTCACACAGCATTCCTGTGCACTGGATTTTCAATTTTGTTGTCGCTCTTGATTCCCTTTTGCATATGTATTTGCCAGGAAAACCAATTACCAGATGGCACATGGTTATTTTTACATTTTGTATGGAGGGCTTCCAGCTGATAATTATGACATTACAGGAAGACTCCTATGCTTTGCATTAAGAATCTTTGGCAGAGGCCATCACAAGCTTTTCCATTTGACTCTACACCTCCTGACTGATATATATTTATACATTATTTGTAGATAACTCCCCTATATCAGGGAAGAATTTCCTTTTTTTTAAATGGGGTTCCACAAACGTAACGTTAATGAAACAATGACCTGCTTTTTCCATTCCTTCAGTTCATCAACAAACTAATATGTATTTAAAATTTTCTAGTTCAAGGTAACTCAGGACAAATTGTCATAGCCACTGCATATCAGAAAAGCCACAGAGTCCAGTAGTCTGTGTGTGACCGAGGCTTTCAGACCTGTCAGGCGGCATCTGTGTTACAGCATCCAGTCATTTTTTTTATTAGCTCCCTGCTTTCATGCCTCTGAGGGAGGTTTTAAGAGAGAGGCAGAGAGAAAAGGAGAGACTGAAAGCAAAGGTAATAGTACAAAATGACTATAATTACAATTATGTAGTAGTAATAAATCCAGAATTGCGGTGTAACACACCAGAGTAGAGTCAGGCCTTAAAACACATTAGGATTAGAATTAATAGGCGATACTTTTGTTAGTATATCAGTCCCCAACCCAAAATACACCTCAGTTCCTAGAAAAACACTGTGTTGTGTTCCTGCTATGCTCCCAACCTGGACACTTCTTGCCAATTACTTTAATTATGTACAGTATACAAAATCCTATTTTCTTAAATGTCACCAGTGTTTTCCTTTGACTCACCTCAGTAACAAGAAGTGCATTTTGTCCCTGCATATACATATAGTGTTATTGTTGCTGTTTTTGCCTTTTTAAAATTATTTTTTAATGTAAGAGAAGAATGGTTATTACGGTGCCACCAAACTAATATTGTTTAAATATACTATACGTTTTAGGCAAATATTGCTCTAATATTAATACATTTAAAGTGGGCTGTGAGGAAATGTTTTTAAACAGCTTAATTAAAATTCAGAAAATTTTGCCAGCTTGTTTCCCAGTTTCAATGATAAAAATAAAATGCTGTGTGGTTGATATGAGAATTAGTCCCTAGAGAATAAAGAAAGGACTCGGTAGAAATCTGTGTGCTTCCAGACTGTATTTTCCTGCTCAACCCAGTGAACACGAAGCATGCATAATTTGGCACTGCTGTCTCTGTATTTGCATTTAGCACACATACATTAAGCTAATTAATCATGTTGTGTCCTACTCCCCCCAACAAATAAATTAACTATTCTGTTAACTGATGACAAAAGTGCTAATTTTTAAACAATCTCCACACCAAGAATTCTGATTGGATTCTATTTCTATTTTAGATAATTATGTATTTATTGACAGTTGATGGTTTTCTAGACTGACCCTCCTTCTTCTCAACGTAATTTCTGAGTGATTAATATGACAAAAAGAAAAGGCATGCACTAAAGAAATCTATGCTCACTAACTGTTCTCCACAAAGAAAAACATAGTGGTGAAAGTATCATTATTGGAAGAAGCTCTTTATTAAGTTGATTGAGTTAAAAATTAGAAGCAGATGGAGTAATTGGAGAAAAGCATCGCAATGGAATATTTCTTCACAATTCCTAATATTAAAGTGACTTCTAGAGTAACAATGTTTTCTGTGATTCATGTCAGCCTCAGTGCTGACTCTCATTATGAGGACATGTCTTTCATCCTCTCGCTGTTCTTGACCCTGATTCTCAAGATTAGCATTCTGCAAAAAGGAGTGATTAGGTTATTCTGGCAAGTTTTACAATCACTGACTTAGAGCCTGGTTCTGATCAGTGTGGTACAGGACTCAAGTAATGTTTGCTCTTCCTGACTTTTTTCTTCTTTCATTTTCTGTTAAGGAGACAATCCAAGTGGCTGTGGAAGACTTTGCAAGGGTCAGTGTTTGAAAGTTTTCTCTAAAACCACGTTAATGGAACAAAATAATAGGGAACCAACTGAGCCTGAGGCCTAATTTAAAGTCATTTTCCAAATTAAGGCCTAGCCTTTCACCCACAGCACCACACACCTTCCCAGCATTTGTCTTTTCGCTCAGCTTCTGTGGATCCATATAACATTGAATATAAAAATACCTAAAAGTAAGCACTTTGAATAAAACCTGGAAGAAGTTCAAGATTAATACAGATATTGCCAACTTGAAGAATACATTTTTCCCCCCAAATGGTGGCATTTGGAAGTTGGGAAGAAAACTCCAGTTGTTTTAAGAGAACGTGTTCTGCATCCAGACAATGACGAAGACAACGCAGGTAGGCAGTTATCACTTAGCAACTGACCACAAAATGGTAGAACCAACCAAATAGGCTAGAATTCAGATGAGGAAACTAACCCATTATACAACTCAGCAAAGACTTTAAAAAAAAAACTGGAAGAAATTGGTTATTACACTGTGAATTTGAAGCTGTTAATATTTACGCTGAAATGTTTACACCCAGCATAGAAAATAGTGTTTTCCTCAGTCCTCTCTTCACTATCTCAAAGATATCACAGGCAAATTGAGTTGTCTTATTTCAAATTCAAGATAAATATAGAAGGTCATCAAAATCGATTTAAAAAAAGAAGAAAGAAAGAAACAAGGATGAGAGGGTAGAAGATCCTTACACAGATACCTTAGAAGGGAAATAGTTAAATCCTACAAATCTGAATAAAAAATAATTTAAATAAAGGTTGTATAACACTGCAAACAAAAGGAGGGAAAATAGAGCTTAAAGTGTGTGTAGAGTTCTGTCTTCCACAGGATTTTTACTTTCTCAAGCTTATGCTTAGTCTTTTGTTCACAAAAAAAAGTTATTTTCTTCCTTTTCTATCCTTTAATTCTTTATTTCTTGACGACTATTTCTTTTTTTTTTAAGATTTTATTTATTTCTCTGACAGACAGAGATCACAAGTAGGCAGAGAGGCAGGCAGAGAGAGAGAGGAGGAAGCAGGCTCCCCGCTGAGCAGAGAGCCCAATGCGGGGCTCGATCCCAGGACCCTGAGATCATGACCTGAGCCGAAGGCAGAGGCTTTAACCCGCTGAGCCACCCAGGTGCCCTTGAAGACTATTTCTTTTAAAGATTTTATTCATCCATTTGAGAGAGAGAGTGAGAGAGAGAGCATGAGAGGGAAGAGGGTCAGAGGGAGAAGACTCCCTACTGAGCTGGGAGCCCAACGCAGGACTGGATCCTATACCTGCAGGACCATGCCCCAAGCTGAAGGCAGTCACTTAACCAACTGAGCCAGCCAGGTGCCCCTCTTGTAAACTTTTGATGAAAATATTAGTTGTAAATTTGAAGCATGAGACATATCCATTTTTTGATCCAGGAAAAAGTCGTAATTTTTCCTAGATTCTCCAAAAGAGCCAACAGCTCTGTCTGCCACACTATACACATGTAACATTTGGAAGATAAGTAGTCCAAAACTTACCAAACACTTTAAGTGCCTTAGGGAAAGTGAAAGCCATTGGTAAGTAAAGATACTGATGTAAATCTTCTTTTGTATTTAAAACTGGCAGTGAGAAGACAAATATATATATGCATATATTTTTTTTTTCACATGTATGAGAAAAAACAGACATAGGATGTGTCTATTATAGGATGTTTATAAAAAGACTGTCCTTCAGGTTGGAGCTCTTTCTCTTGGTCTGCAAGTCATCTTGATTCTTTGATCAAAGAGAATCAGGACATCTGGGAAGGCTGCGAGCTGGGCTGGCCGGCTGCTGCTGTTTCCTATCGTCACACAGCTGTGCTGCAGGCCATGTGACAAGGTCACTACCCAGGAGGTGCTGCCCTGCTCATCAGCACTCAAGCGGCACCATCAGCTGGCCTGACCCTTGTGGAGAAAAGCTGATGTTACAGTCAACTCCCGGAAGGAAGGTGAGAGTGGAATGGGCTGAGAGGGAAGCTATAGGACACAACCCAACGGTTTTGTCTGATTGGTGGGTACTGAGACAGCATCATGATAACCATGCTCAATGAGGGAGGATGAGAGCCATCATTCAAGTAACTGGGAAATACTTCCCCCACACCGGCGCACTGAAATTATTTTCATGTCTTTTTATGTAATGTAGGTTAAAGTGTAATAGAGTGTATAAAATGAGAATAAAGTGTGATCTCAGAATTTCCTTAGCCTTATAAAAGAACCTCGATGGAAAAAGATCCCTTATGGCATAAGGTTGTAGGAGCACATATATGAGCTGAAGGAAGGGGTCCTTCCTTGAAAAGAATTGAGCTTCCTGTTTTCTGGAAATTCAAGTGGATTTGCAGAGGGAGGGGAGAGGAGGAGAGAGGAATAAACACCGTTCTACTAAAAACTGGTTTGGATTTAAGATGTTCCATGTGAAGAAGTACTTCATGAGCTTTAAAGTAACAGTGCAGAAACTTTGGCTTACTTATTTATTTTCTAACAGCATTATTTCACCATGTTGAATACTTTCCGTCAAATGCCACCGATTTATTTAAACCAAAGCTGAGGGTTGATTTTTTGTTGTTGTTGGGTTTTTTGAGGTTTTTTCTTTAAGATTTTATTATTTGAGAGAGAGAGCACAAGCATGAGTGGGGGTGGGTGCACAGGGAGAGGGAAGCATATTCCCCACTGAGCAGGGAGCCTGATGTGGGGCTCTATCCCAGGACCCCAGGCTCATGACCTGAGCTGAAGACAGATGCTTAACCCATTGAGCCACCCAGTCATCCCAAGGGTTTTTTTGTTGCAGTTGTTTTGTTTTGTTTTGTTTTAAGATAATTAGGTCATAAGAGGCAAGACTAAGACTAAAAGAGAGAGGGGGTATTTTCATTCACCTTATGCCAGAGCATCACTAAATGTTATTTTTTAGTTTTGGGATTTTTTTTAGTTATTTAAGATAATGTTGTTTTGATGATTTCCCAAAAAATCCAATTTTTCCCATATATTTGTAAATACTGAGAAAGTACAAAACTAAAGTTGAGATTAAAAAAAAAAAACAAACTCAGACTCACGATCTCCCATGCTGATCCCAAATCTGCTTCTCATCTTCTGTTCAATATTTCAATGTTAAATATCAACCACTTGCAGTAAATATACACAGTTAATTGAAGCCTCAACTTATAGAAAAGTTTTCAATGCACACTTAAAACAAGAGACAGAAAAAGGAATAAATGTACTAGTCGGTAGCAGTAACTAGAATATTTTTGGGAGATAAAATGTTAGAGTAAAATGAAGCTATAAACATGGAAAGAGGTAAAGAATTCTAGCAAAAAGAAGAAAAAAAAAGGAAAGAGAAAGAAAGAGAGAAAACAGAGGAAAGAAAGAAAGCTTGTCTCAGAACAGAAGCACCAATTAAAAAGTGAAAATTTCAGCCAAATCATCAGTTTAAGAGTATGGTTTTTTTTTCCTCCCTCAGAACATATTTTGACATATTGCCATATAACTATGGGTTTATTTTTTTCCAAGTGAATTGACCAAATTAACTGATTGCTCTAGCTTTACAAAATTTCAACCTAAGAATGGAGAAAGTTTTAAATTTGCAGGTGGGCTGTTGCTACTATCTGCTAAACAAATGTGTTGAACATCTTGCGATTTGTCCATCATGTGCAGTCTGGGTGTTCTTCTTATTTTTGTCTTTAATTGCTTCTTGAGCTAAATATAAAACAAAGCAGCCTTACTATTGTTGTGCAGTGTTAACAAACCACCTTAATAAATTAGTTTTGGGGTGGAAATCCTGGCAGACAGCCATATGTATTGTTGTTTTTGTTGTAATTGTTGGTTTGGGTTTTGTTTTGTTTTGGAGTATGCTACTTCCAGCTCTGTTTCCAGTTAGTCCTTTACCTGCCATTGAAACGTGCTGTCATTCAAAAAGCTGGTTCTTCCTGCTGGGCTCCACTGCCTAAGTGTACCTAATATTTCAGCTGAAAGGGGGGCGGGGCCCAAAGTGACTGCTTCCTTTGGCGAGTTGCCAATTTCAGACTTCTGCACATTGACCTGGTCTAAAATTTACAGAAAAATCATGAAAACAGAAATAAACGGTACTTATAGGAAATAGAAAATGCATGTGAAAGTTACACAAAAATACCGCCCAACGGCATGCATTGACATTTCTTGTAAAAAAACAGGACAGAATAATATGGACTATTGTCCTTGAGTTTTTTTTAACAATTAGTCAATTATCCAACACATATGTTTGAAGCTCTAGCAGGTGGAAGGTACCTAGGAAAGTAGGATCTGGTCAAAGTGATGATAAATATCCATGCTCTAACACTTCCACGTTCCTAATCATATGGCCAAGTAGCATATCCCCTTCAAACCTCTATTCCCTCATCTATATTCCCAAGTCTATATGAAATATATATATTTCTACCTCGCAGTGATTTTGTGGGGATCAATAAGATAATGCATGTTAAGGTGTTTTGAAGACAATGCAACCCTATTCTAACAAAAAGTATTATTTTTATAGACACTATTCATTGCTGTAGGGGCTGTCCCGTACATTGTATTTACACAGCATCACTGGTCTCTATCCACTAGATGCCAGTAGCAGCCCCATCCCCTAGGTTGTGACAACCAAAATGTCAAATTACCAAATGTCCTCTGAGGGGGTAGGGAAAAGATTGTGTTGCAGTTTGAGAACACTCATTTTATACACACACACACATGCATACATGCATATATACACAGAATAAAAATTTCAGAACCAAGGCCATAAAACATCTAATGTATACAGATGTCCTTTAATGCACATGATAGACAAAGACCCAGCAAAGAAAAATATCCATTTATTTGGAATTAACAAAAAGCCCCTTCGGATGCGTTTTTCTCTGCACCACACAGGGCATCACTTAATTCCTTAACACCCACGCCTGCCTCTGTCCAACAAGGGAGAAAACCGGCCACATCTTCTTGGGCACTTTCTCCTACCATAGTTGTCCCACTAGTTTAAAGAAATATTTATTGTCTAAGTGATAACATAAGTTAAACACCAAACTTCTCCCTTTTATCAGCCTTACTGAAATGTCTTTGAAATGGATATTCCAGCAGAATGGATCAAAGTACCTACAGGGGTCCTACATTAGGAGAATCATCTGGCGCAAGATAATACAAAAGGAGAAGACAAGCTGAAACCAAGCTTGATGGGGTCTTCTACCATCCACTGTGACCTTGGGCCAGACATTACTGTTCTAAGCCTCAGTTTTCTCAACCGTAAAAATAAGAAATTAATGCAACTTTCACAAAACACGGTGCAGCTATGCTAAACTCTCAAAAAGAGCTCCTGGAATGTCACATGAACACAATAAAGGTCATCGGTTCCTTTCTTTCATAATAGTAGGTTTGTCTTATAGTTTTCCATAGTTTATAAAATAATTCTACAAAACTTATTTCATTTGACCTCCAAACAGCATAATGAGTTGTGTATTAATATTCCAATTTTACAATGAAGCCAGAAAGGGCTCACTAATTTGCCCAAAGACACACAGCTAATACAATCAGACAAAAGATTCAAACTTGTATCTACAGGCCACAATGCCCATTAATGCGTCCTGTGTCTTCTTTAAATTTATGACATTTCTAACCATTTGCCTTCTCTAGGACTCATTTTTTTTTCTGCATGAGGCTATAAAACTTAGATGACATCAAAGACATTTTTCAACTCTAAAAAATCTTCCCATTTTCTCTGCTTGACATAATTCTGATGTACACCAAGGTCGATGATGGGTGAATAATAACCGCTGATAATTATTTGGGGGCCAATTATATTATAAGCACCATGACTTCACATTTATCTAATTGTCTTGACCAAAAAATTTCTTAATAAACAAAAAAGTGTACACTTAAGCACTATATGTGTGTGTGGGTGTGGGTGTGTATGGATGTATGTGTACATATATACATATATATGTGAGTGTGTGTATGTATCTGTGAGTGTGTGTGTGTGTATGAATGAGCGCTGGTATACTCCTAAAACATTATTTATTTTTGGTCCCATTTCAAAATTACAGTTTTGAGTTGTACATCAGATAATTCCCCCTGATAAAAAATGTAATGGTTACTCAAGAGTTAAAATTTTCTCTCACTTATACCATTGTGACAATTTGTCTTTTTTTGGTTTAATATGTGACTATCTCAGGGGACTTAAGGTGCCATTAGTGAATGCAGAGCTATTGCTGAGGAAATGCTAAATAAAATTAATGTCTTCGGAGTTACTAACCCCAAACACAGCCGCATTCCCTGGGCATGTGACTATGGAAAGACTGCATATGAGCCTAAGACCCAGGAGACCACAGCATTGTACTGTGAGGAAGATCTTCATTTAGTAACATCTGGTCTTTTTGTTAAGCTGAAAAAGGTAGTGTGGATGAAGGAAAATGCAGTTATTATAACCATGCTAAAATTAATTTGAAAAAGATGACACAGCAGTCATGATTGTTTCCTTGAAGATCTTATCCCCACTAGACTTCCCAATCCTGAACTTGGGCTGCCAATGAAGGCAGATTACTTTTTCCTGCCAGATCTAGGCAGGGATAGGAAGGAATACAAAGAACAAGCTTCTCTGGGAATCTCTAGGTCTTTTTCCAAAGCTCTCAAGAAAAATGGCAAACTCCAGCTCACACAGAAAAGCTGGGGGGGGGGAGTCTCCAAAACCTGAACCAAGTGCAGTCCTCCCTTCCTGTGAAATTTAGGAAAGAGTGAAGCAAGGGGATCCCACTGGTGAAGGGGATTTCTTCTCTACCCCTTCCCCTCTAGGGAGGCTCCTCAGACCCTGAAATGGAAAGTTTCAAGATAGAAATCATATGGTCATGGCTCAGTGTCAATGTTCACTATCAGACCTTCTATCTTCTATCTCTACCTTCCTCTCATTTGGAGATCCTGATGCCTTACCTCATGCAGGTAAAGTACTCCAGTACTTAAGCAGTACTTAAGCAACCCTGAACAGCCAGCATCCTCAAGCTTCACTACTATAAGGAAGAATTAGGGGTTTTTTAAAAATTAAATCGTGCTTTTCATATGTGGGGTCTGGTGTCTCAGTAGTAAGTTTTGCATGGGGAATACAAGCCATGTTTTAGAGACAATCTCTCTGCTAATCTGACACAGATACTTCATACCAGGTACCAGCCCATCATCTAAGAAAAGCCTCCAATCCAAACTTCTTCATTTCTCCTATATTAGCTTCATTTAGTTCTTCTTGGGTGTGTCAGTTACATTGTTTAGCTTTCCACCCCTATTGAACCCCAGCTAAATTCTGAGTAATGTCCATAGCTCCTGTCTACTCTCTTCCATTCCTGGGCTGGATTCTTCCCTTTCTCTCCTACTGGTTGGAGGCCCTCAGATCTAAAGAGATGTTCCAAAGTCTAAAATAATAGCCAACATACATGGCTACATGCCATGTATAATGCATGATACTTTATATATTCTTTTCTCCTTATAGTAACTGATATGGATAAGTATAAATAAGAATAAAGATAAGTATAAAGAATAAAGATAAGTATAAATAAGAATAAAATCTTCCCGTTCTACAGAAGAGCTGAGAAACATTAAGAATGCCATCATTATTATAAACCCTCTATCCCCACCTTTAATAGATACATTCCTCCTAAAGTCCCAGAATACTGAATTTAAGACAATAGCCAAAATCGTTCATAGAATCATTGTTTGAGTGATGTTAACCAGCCATTCTGGGGCAGGCAATAGGGCATCGAACACCCAAGTTAGAGATGAAAACTTTTAACGAATATTTTATTAGTACATCTGTTGATTACGTATCTTCTTTTAATCAAGCTTATCTGCATATCACTGTAGCAATCCTCCTTCCCTACAAAGCAGGACTTTTATTAAGAGAGAATGCAGAAGAATGGAGCTGTTGATGTTTATCCACAGAGGAGAGAGGCACTTCTGGTGCCTTCATACACGGATTGTGAGTCTGTGACATTTTATAATTCAATTAGCGCTGAAAGATTTCCAGATACATCTCATTTTCCCAACATCTGGCAGTAGGCACAACACTTGATCCAAACCTCTGTTCTCTCCAGCCTCAGTAGCCACACATAAAATAAAAAATGAGCATCTAAGTTATAGAATTCCTATATAGAAATAAAAGAGAGGGAAATCCCTTCAATTCCTAACTCTTTACTACATCCCAATTTTGTCTATATCTTTTCTTGTCTACTATTATCACCAGCTCAGATCTGCATCAACTCTGCTCTAGACCACTGGGATATCTTCCATACTGGGACTCTTGCTTCCTCTGCTGCCCCCATACAGCATCCAAAGTCATCTCTGGAAGACGTAATTCAAATCATATCATTCGCCTACTTAAGATCTTCTTTTAAATTCCCCAACACACTTTGAGTGCAGCACACACTTCTTATCCTGGCTTGCAAGGTGGTATTTTATCCAACTCTTACATCATATTACTAGCTTGCCCACTCTGTGTTACCCACACTGGTCTTTCTTCTTCTCCTGACAAGATCACGTGCTCTTTAGGGCTTCTGTACCACTTGTTCTGCCTGTCTCAATGTTGTTCCTCTCAATCCTCCGAGAGCTGCTTTCTCCAGTCATTCAATTTCAATTCATGCATCCTACTTGGACCAACCTTTCCTGACCACCCAGTCGACAAGAGACATTCGATCACTCTCTATCATGGCATCTTATACTAATCCTCTGCCTAGCTGCCTGTTACTGTATAAAATATGTTTGGTCTCTCTTTACTCACTTTATTTTCTTTAAGAGTGGGTTTTTGTTTTGTTTTTGTCTTATTTACCTAAAATACAGTAAAAAACTAGGAAATAATTTGTGGAGTGCCTGGGTTCCTCAGTAGGTTATGTGTCTGCCTTCAGCTCAGGTCATGATTCCAGCGTCTTGGGATTGAGCCCCGCATTGGGCTCCCTGCTCAGCGGGGAGTCTGCTTCTCCCTCTCTCTCCCTCTGCCCCCCCCCCCGCTCATGTTCTCTCTCACTCACTCTCTCTCAAATAAATAAGTGAAATCTTTTTTAAAAAAATTTAAAATAGGAAATAATTTGGAATAAATAAATGGATGAATGAATGAAATGAATGAATGACTCCTACTCAGAAGAAGGAGGATGAAGATGAAGATCCACTGGGCTAAAAGAGAGAACATCCAGGTCTTGAATAAGTCGATGAAGTACAGTGAGAAAAGCTATTTTGGAGAAAAACAACAACAACAACAACAAATAAAAGACTCTAATGAGTTTAAGGATTAAAAAAAATATGGTTCAAGGACTGCTTTCTGACACAATCCTGACTACCAAACAAGGGAGCTGCTGAAAGCTCATATGGGATTGGAAACTCTCCCCCATCGCCCAGATCCTGTCACAATCCTGTCTGAGTGTCTAATGCCCTTGAATATCAGACCATCAAGCTGCCCTTACCAAGCTCAGTTTTTGCTGCTAAGTTTCAGTTCTTATTATTATAACTTGACTTTAGGGAGGGAAGCTCTGCTCTCCACTAGTCCCAAATTGCTAAAATCTCAGCATGCTTTTCAATACAGAACCCACAGAATGTCAACACCTCAAGGATCACCATGTAAATATTTTAATTTATCTTCCTGCCTTTCTGGCAGCCCTCTGTATCCAGACTTAAGTGCTTCAAATGTCCTAAAAAATTCAAAATCCTCTAGGACATGGACATCCTTATGAATCAAATGTTTAAAACAAAACAAAAAAAATCAAATGGCTCATAAAAATGTTAATAACCACATATTCCATGTTATTTTAATTAATTTTTATTGTAAAAAATATATTTGATCTACAGTCACTCTAGAAAATATTTAGACAATTTCTCAGAAACTTAAACATATTTTTCCCATATGATTTAATAATTCCATTCCTGGGCATTCACCCTAGAAAAATGGAGTCTTATAGCCACACAAAAATCTGCATGCAAATATTTATAGAAGCTCAATTTATAATCTCCAAAAACTGGAAGTGAACTCAAGCATCCTGCATTGATGAATAACCTTTGGTAGGCCTGAAGAGTGGCACACTACTCAGCCATAAAAAGGAACCAACTATTGATACATGCATCACCTTGTATATATCTCAAGGGTATTATGGTGACCAAGAAAAAAATCTCAAACTATATGATGTCATTTGTATAATATGCTCAAAAATTCAAAATGACAGGGCCAGAAACAAATCAGAGGTTGCCAGGGATTAGGAGTAGGATGAGTGACTGACTGTAAAGAGATCACATGAGGGAGGTATTCAGGGTGAAAGAACTGTTCTGTATCCTGATTGCAGTGGGTGTTACATGAATCTGGATGTGTTAAAACTCACAGAACAGTATGCAGAAAAAAGCATTATTGTATGATAATTTTTTAAGATAAAAATTAACTACATAGGCCTACATGTGTGTGTGTATGTTTGAATGTGTTGTAAAACAACCAAACAGAAGAAAAAATGCATATAAAGAAAAATACTAAAGGCCTCTTCCTCTATTCTTCTAAATTCTATTTTCAGTTGGTAACTGCTGTGGGATTACGTAGTTCCAGAAAAAATTTCTAGTTGTATACATTCTCTAGTGCAGAGAGAGACCCTGCCTAGGGTTAGACAGATGGACAGACAGCCAGAGGAATCCCTATATATCTATATTTGCCTCTCTGTGTCTGCAGACACTCAGATAGATTTGGAATAATGGAATCCAGCTATATTGTTATGTCATCTGCCTTTTTTCCTGTTGCCACTACATCATAGTAACATTTTTTATAGCTACATTATATTCTAATGTGTGGATGAAATGATTTATTTAGGTGTGCCTTGTTGGTAAGTATTTAGATTTTTTTCTAAATGTTTTAGTTTGTGTTTGTTTTTACTATTTATTTTAAGTAAGACTGGAGTGAATGTTCTTGACACATTTTTTTTTTTTTTGGCATACTTGGATGAATATTTTTGTGAAAGCAATCCAAGAGAGGAGTTAGTGAGTAAAAGAGTATACCCATTTTAAGTCTTTACAGACATTGCTAAATTTCCCTCCGTCAAATAAAAACAAATATTACCATAGGTAAGAAGAGGCAATAATCAAAAATACTACTGAATCTAGTGAAGGTGCCTACTTCAAAGATGTGCAAGCATCTCAAAGGTCTGGAAGAAAAGGATTTTTCTTTTATGGGAAAGAATAAGCAGAGCTATTAAGAATCACGTGTTGGGGAGTGGGCTAAACAGGTGATCTAATGGGACAGCTGATCAGAAAATGTTTTTCCCTGAAGTCAGATGATTCTTTAGAGAGACCCTTCAAGAGAGGTTGCTCTGCATGGTATAAAGTTCAAGGCTAGGCCAAAATTCAGGGCCTGGAGAAGGAAGGAAGCCTGACTACAGTTTGGTCAAGTTAAGTTAGCAGGTATTTTTGTCCAGATTGGTCAGTGGGGACAAACAGTAGAGTTAATCATTTATGAGGCCATAAAACAGGAATTTGGAGAGTCCGTGTGTCATCTTGTTATGAGGAAAGAAGGGAGTCAACTATAAGTCTTATCCACGTCATATGGAGAAGAATGTGTCTTTGCAATAAGCTGTTTCTGGGAACATAAAAATGCTATGCAAGGGTTTCTTGACCATATTTTCCAGAACCAGAGGTGCTTAAGCAAAGTTAAACACTGCCCCCTCTAAGAATGACTGTACTGATTTATTCTCAATAATATGCCTACTCTATATGCCCTTGCCAACTCTCAATGTTAAAGGGTTTTTCATCTTCAACAATGTGAAAGGGAGAAAAAAAGGCATTTTCTTCTTTAATACAACAACCTTCCTCCTTCTCCTTCCCTGTCTCCATTTCCCTCTCTTCCCTTCCCCCCACCCCAAGTTAGGCTGAGCTTCGTCATGTGTGTTGCAGCATGGGACAGAGAGTGCCGTAGGTGCTGTGGCTCAGAAATAACAACAAAGTGTATAATCTTATGTGAGAATAGATGACTCCCTGAGGCTTTAGGAAATCTCTCCCCGACCAAATGGTATAAAAACTGTAAGCCCGCAGCTCTGAAATCCTCTCATCTTGTGGATTTCTTCTACCACACAGGCTACCTGGACAGCAGAACATAAGTCCACCTCCCCCACAAACTAAGGGAGGCCCTGGGGACTTGTCTACTCAACTGTATGCTTGTTTCATTCAAGTCCTATTTTGATTTCTTGTTTGCTGGATCAGTAAGATAGAAATAAAAGCAACTTAAGCATGGAGTTATGCTTAGCACTCTTCAAAAATGAGCCACTCAGGGGTCTGGCCTTGCTCGTGTGTGTGTCAGTCATTTATATTATTGTTTCTCTGAGTGAACTGTTTGCAACCTTCTCTAGTTTTCCTTTCATTTTCAAATGAAAATTTTAAAAATTTTTCTAGTGAAATAAATTAGCCTTTTCTCATTCAATGTATTACATATATATTTTTTCCAGCTTATCTTTTGCCTTTTAAATATTGTATAATGCTATTCTAAACTGTTGGTAGACAATTTTACATTTTTTTTTCTCTTCACATCATCTCTGTTTAAGTTCACACTTAAGAAAGTCTCCCTGCTCCAATATTATAAACTCATTCAAATATTTTCTTCTAAATATTTTATTGATATAATTATATAATTTTTATATCTGCTTTGGTATTCGATGTCATCTTAACTTCACCCTGGTAATTTCTAAAGTAAATCTCAATATTATTTCATGGATTATTTAGTTTTTACTTTTCTCTTGGCAAGAGTTGATGTTTATCATGGCTTTCCCTTATTTCCTTTTTTGATGAAATAATTCCTAAAACTATGGAGTTAAAAGATGTTTCTGCCTCACTTTTTTTTTTTTAATGGGTGTAAACACTCACATTAACAACTGCTCATTCTCCAACAAAAATCTTGTTTGTGTGCCTTTTAGGCACACACCCACCTCATCCTCCCCTCATCTCTGACCCCCGGAAGCCACCAATCTCTACTTCACCTACATAATTTTGTTTTACATCAAAATGTATATAAATGCAATGATACAATATATAACCTTTTGGGATTGGCTTTTTAAGGCAACATAATTGCTTTTGGATCCATCCAAGTTGTTGCAAGTATCAAGAGTCTGTTCCTTTTTATTGCTGAGTAGTGTTCCATAGTATGCATACACCACATTCTTCCACCATTCACCTAGGAAAGGACACTTGGGTTTCCAATTTTTGGCTATTCTAAATAAAATTGCTATAAACATATGTGTATAGGTTTTGTATGAACATAAGTTTACATTTCTCTGAAATAAATTCCCAAGAGTATAATTGCTAGGTTATATGATACTTGCATGTTTAATTTTACAAGAAACTGACAAAATATTTTCCAGTGAGACAGCACCATTTTACATTTCCCCAGCAATGTATGAATAAATTCAGTTTCTCACCAATCTCACAAGAATTTGATGCTATTGTTTTTAATTTTAGCCATTCTAATATAACTATCATTATATATGATTATTATGTCACCTAAAATCTAATTTTGGCTTTAATTTTAATTACCCTAAAGACTAATTATGTTCAGCATTCTTTCATATGTTTATTGTCATCTGTATTTGTTCCTCAATGAAATACCTATTCAAGTCTTTTGCCCATTTCCTAGCTTGAATGTGTGTGTGTGTGTGTGTGTGTGTGTGTGTGTGTGTGAAGATTTTATTTATTTATGTGAGAGATAGAGAAAGAGAAAGAGAGACAGAGAGAAAGAGAGCATGAGCCAGGAGGAGAAAAGGAGAAGAAAGAGAAGGAAAAGGAGACTTTCAACTGAGCAGGAAGTCTGACATGGGGATCAATCCCAGGACTCTGGAATCATGACCTGAGCCGAGGGCAGATGCTTAACTGACTGAGCCACCCAGGTACCCCTTTTTATAATTTTTGAATTTTGAGAGTTCATTATATTCTAGATGCAAATGAGATATGTGGTTGGAAAATAATTTTATCTAATCTCTAGTTTGTCTATTAATTCTCTTACAAAAGCACTAGTTTTCAATGTTTGTGATGTACAATTTATTAATTTTTCCTTTTTCTGTATCATGTTTTTGTTGCCAAGTTTAAGAACTGTATACCTAGTCCTAGGTCCCAAAGATTTCTCCCATAGATTTCCTTCTAAAATTTTTGTAGCGTAACATTTTATATTTAAGTCTGTGATTCATTTAATTTTTGTATAAGGTGTGAGGTTTAGATCAAGGTCTTTTTTTTTTCTTTCTTTCTTTTTTTTCTGCCTATGGATATCAAATTAAACCAGTACCATCTGTAAAAAGGCTGTTCTTCCCCTAATGAGTTGCTTTTGTACTTTAGTTGAAAATTGGTGGATCTATTTATGGGTCCTCTATTCTCTGTCCCATTGACCGAAGTCTCCATTCTCTGCCAATACCACAGTCTTGCTTTTATATATAGTAAGCCTTAATATCTAATAGGGAGATTCTTTCCACTTTATTCTTTTTTAGAATAAAATAGTTTAAGCTATTCTAGGACCTTTGCTTTTTCATAAAAATTTTTTAGAATAAGTTTGTCTACTAGGTCTACAAAAATATTTGCTGGGATTTTGATAGGAATTGCATCAAAATTATAAATTAATTTGGGGAGCACTTATATGCTTATTAATATTGCATTTTCAGGTCATGAGTACATTATGTCTTTATTATCTTTTAATTTATTTCATGAACACTGTAATTTTTAGCACAGCGATTCTGTATATGGTTTGTTAGATTTAGTTAAAGTATGTACATTTCCTTGGAGCAAATGCATTTTTAACTTTGTTTTCTACATGTTCATTGTATGTAGAAATGCAATTGATATTTTTTGTACTGGCTTTAAGGGTATTTTTTCCCAGCTTTGTAATATAATTAGTAGGCAAAAATATGCCTATGTATATATTTGTATATATATGTATATATATACATATATATGTATACAGACACACAAACACACACCCACACACACACACACACACAGACTCACATTATCACCAACCAAGGTAATAAATATATCCAACATTTTCAAAAGTTTGTGTGCTCCTTAGTTGCTTTGTTTTGTGGTAAGACTACCTAGTATGAGGTCTACCTTCTTAAAAAAAATTTCAAATGCACACTTATTGTTAATCATAGACAAAATGTCAAATAGCAGATCTCGGGAACTTACTCATATAACTAACTTTATATGCAATTAACAACAACTTCCTATATCCTCTTCCCTGATCCTCTGATAATTACCATTCTATTGTCAACTTCTATGCATTTAAGAGTTTTAGATAAAAGGAATCATGCAGTGTTGCCTGGGTAGCTCAGCCAGGTAAGTGTCTGCCTTTGGCTGAGGTCATGATCCCAAGGTCCTGAGATCCAGTACTGCATCAGGCTCATTGATCATCAGGGAGTCTGTTTCTCCTTCCTGTTTCTACTTCCATGTGCCGCTCTGCATGCTTGTGCTCTCTCTCTCCCCCAAATAAATAAAATCTTAAAAAAAAAAAAAAAAAGGAATCATGCAGTATTTGTCCTCCTCCTCCTGTGATCAGTCTTGCAGGATTCATATATTAGTTCAAGAAATTCTTTTGTAGTGTCCTTCAAATTTTCTACATAGACAATCATGACATCTGTAAATAAGTACAATTTTATTTCTTCCTTTCCAGTCTGGATTTTACTTCTTTTTCTTGTCTCATTGTGCTGGCTATAATTTTCCATATCCTATCCAATAAATCTAGTAAGTGTAGACATCTTTGTCTTCCTCCACACGTTAAGGGGAAAACATTCAGGATTTTAACATAAAATATGATATTAGCTTCAGTTTTTGGTAGGGTTTTTTAAAATCAATGTAAAAAAGTTCTTTATCTCTACTTAACTCAGAGTTCATATCACAAATAGATGCTGAATTCTGCCAAATGTTTTTTGTATCAATTGCTACACTCAACGATTTTTCTTCTTTAGCCTACTGAAACAATGGACTGCATTAATTAACTTCTGAACATTACTTCATCCTTACATACATAGAATAATCTCTTCTTTTGTCTTGATGTGAAAGTCTTTTTATACTTTGCTAGATTCAATTTCCTAAAATTTTGTTGATTTTTAAAATTAAGCTCATGAGAGACATTTATTTGTAAGCTTATTTGTCCAGTTTTGGTAGCAGGATATTACCAGCATCATACAATGAGTCTGATTCACAAATTCTTAAGTTATCCTGTTATAGAATGCTGCTGACTTTGAGAAGCCTCTATCAAGTTTGTTAAATAAAAAATGTATAGTTTGGCTATACCCCAAGACATATAACTTTTGTTTTACCAGTGCTGTTTAATTCAAACTGGTATTTGTAAAAATTTTTCTAGTTTCTTCAAGGGAATTTATTTTTTTCACACCCTGTCAACAATCATGCTATGATATTTATGTTATTGACCTGCTGCTCTATTTAACATACGAGATTTATAGTTCAGTAATGAAGTACTTTCTTAGAAATCCGATATACGAACACAAGACAAATCATTACCAACTACTGTATTTTTTTTGTTGAGCAGATTTTGAAGCACCATTTTTCATGACGTCAATTTCAATAGACTATTTTAGGCTTCTTACCTATCTCCAAATAATCAGCAGCAGTGAGGAATTAAGCAAAATGCATGTGTGTATGTCTGTTTGAAGTGACACATTCAAGTATATTAGATAGTGTAGACAGGTCACTGAACATGGAAACCCAACCTCTGAGTTCACATTCTGCCTCTGCTACTCATTAGCTATGACTGTGGACAAATCACCCAAGTACTCAGACTGATATAGTAGAGACATTTACATCCATCTGATACAAGAGAGATTTAAATAAAATCATGGGATTTTAAAATCATGGGAATCGTTAAGCAAATTTTTTTTACTACAAAATTTTTTTGTTTTACTATAACAACTTGCATTTCGCTGTACTCTTATTTGGCTTTGAGTATAAGCTTTGGTACAGAGATATATAGCACTGATGTTGACATACACCAAATAATTTTGAAATATGCTCAATTTGTAGTGGAATTTTCAAGTATTCCAAGTTGGGAAGCTCAGAATTTTATGAATGAAGAAACTGAAAAAAGAACAATATTTTCCATGGAAGAATAATACCACTAAAAAATATATCCGGAAAAAAGAGGGTTAAAATGAGAAGATGTTCTGAGTGCAAAAAATGTTAATACACTTCAAAATTCTAAGATTCTCATTTCACAATTCGTAATGCACACTAGTTCCCAAAACCTCAGGGAATTCCTGAAATAAAGAAGCTGACAGAGCTTCATTTAACCCAACTTTTAACACTTACTCATATATTGAGCTCCCTTTAAAAACAACAATAACAACAACAACAAAATTGAACTTGTTTTTCCACAAAATTTTGTGCATCATTCAGTAAAACAATCCTTTACTCAGAGGAAAGCAAAGCAAAGCCATCAATGTAGGACAAGGGTAACTGTGAAAAAGATATTTTCTTGTTAAAATTTAAAATGAAATTAAACCACATAAATGAAGTAAGAAAATCTTAAAATTTTTAGGAAAGCTGAAAGAGTCATATGGTTTATTTAATTCATATGGTTTTGAAATATTTTAATTTACTACATATTCAAGCACTTTATTGAGCATATATTACATATAAGAATATAAATACCTAATATAAATATACTTAGTACATATTTATATCTTTAAATTTATAATAGCTGAAGTTCAATATATAATATTAAATATAACTATATATTAAATACATGTTGAGTTAAATACATATATCTAATAACTGATTATTTTATATATTAATTTTCATATATTAATATATGACATATATAAAATGATATGAATGGATATTTTAAAATACATTTTGAACATTATTTTAAAATACTGAAAAAAAATATAATTTTATACCTCATGTATTAAATTATGCAATATGTATTTAAACATATATATTTAATATATTAATATATTTTTCTAATGCAGATAACTTGGAAAGAAAAATTGTTATAAAAGCCAAAATGTGAGATGGGTATGTGCATCTGACATAAACTAGAGATATAAAACATAAAAGGTAAAGTCACTGATGAATTTATTGGGTAAATCTACTCTTTTCTTCTTACCCTAAGAATTACAGGCAGGGATACTCAAATGCCTGCCTCTCTTGGAGCACAAACTCTCAGTTTGTTTGAACTTTCCTTAGATAGTGGTTTTTAAAATTATCCAAGTGTTTGACCTATCAGTATTTTAGTCTCACCTCCTTTTCCATTTATTTTATGGAACACACACACACACACACACACACACACACACACACGAATCATGGTAATATCAATATAAATCGTTATGAAGAAAAAGTACAGAAAATAAGAGCTAATGCCAAAGAAACGTGCTTTTTCCCCTTGCATTTGAAAGAAATCGTTTAATAGTTATAAGTATTAGAAGGGAAAATCTTCAAGTGTTAGTGTTTTCACACCAGCCCACGCTGGGCTGGGAAGGAATGACAACTGGACATTGAAAGCCTGCATTATCAAATTGTAGGTGCACCTCCCTATATTAGCTAATACTATATCCAACAGAACCATATATCAAACAGAGAAAACAAAGAAGCTTCAAAAGAAACAAGCAATGTGACATTGGCCATATTTAGACTTTCTCTGTATTCCTCCACAACCACCTTTTTTCCCACTGCTTAAAATATATCTCACATGAGAAAACTGTTCTTCCCCAAGGAGCACAACGTAACTGGTAGTACCAGTAGTTGCTTTCCTCTGTAGCAACCTGTGTAATGAACAGTAATGTTCACAGCCTTGCAATGCTTCCATGGACTTAATCATACCTTGAGAAAACCTGAAAACATTTTTACACTGAATTTAAAAACTACAGTAATGTGTCATCACCACCACAGCTAATAATACAAAGCACTTACAATGAACATATGATGATACAACTATCCACTAAGCAAAACCAAAAAGGAGAGAAAAACATAAAGCAAAACAAAAAAAAAAAATAGGGGTGCCTGGGTGGCTGTCAGTTGAGTGTCTGACTCTTGGTTTTGGCTCAGGTCATGGGATCAAGCCCCGGGTCAGGCTCTGCACAGAGTCCACTTGAGATTTTCTCTCCCTGTCATTCTGCCCTCCCCCCACCACTCTCTCTCTCTAAAATAAATAAATCTAGTATATATTTTATATATAATGAATAAATAAATCATATACATATATGTGTGTGAACACACACACACACACACGCACACACACATCTGCCATAGGTTTCTGCCTACCTTTGGGCCCGTATAGGCCTTGGAGTGAAAAAGTATAAATTTTCTGTCCCTGTCTACCTATGACCCAGGTGCTCTCAACCCCTGCCCCACCACTCCATCACCTCCAACTCTTATATGAGTCTTTCATTGGGCTAAAGGTGATCAGTTGTAGACACACACACACACAAGTCAGAGTCAGGAATCTATTTTTTATAATGAAGAAAAAGCTAACTCTGTTGGACTTAATAAGGAATTGTGTGTGACATATTTAATGTACTTCATTGGTTACTCAAGAAGTTTTCGTGGATAATTTTTTTATTATTCTTGAACTTAGTTTTATGTACTGAACTGCTCATGTAAGAGTAAAGACTACTTAATATGGACTAATGTGATTTTCATTGTATAAGCTACTCTAATTCTAATTTAAACTTTATCTATTTACCTACCTAAACTACCCACTCTATGTGTATCAGGACACAAGAGTAGTAATACTATAAAAAACAGAAGCAGACTCATAACTACAGGGAACAAACTAGTGGTTACCAGGGTGGGGGGGGGGTGTGAAGGATTGGGCAAAAAGTGAAGCGGAGTGAGAGTTACAGGCTTCCAGTTATGGAACGAATAAGTCATGCTGATAAAAAACAAAACACAGCCTAGGGAACACAGTCAATGGGACTGTATTAGTATTGTATGGTGAGAGATGACGAGTAGAGCATTATAATGGAGTTCTCGAATCACTCTACCATACACCTAAAACGAATACAACATTCTGTGTCAACTGCATTTCAATGAAAAAATGTAGTCTTACAGAAGCAATCTTAAAGCTCCCTAATTTGTTTTAAATTTATATCTAGAAAGTCTGATGGTAATTTTACTAGTAGCAGTAACATATTTCTGTTGATATATATATATATATTTTTTTAAGATTTTATTTATTTATTTATTTGACAGACAGAGATCACAGAGAAGCAGGCAGAGAGAGGAGGAAGCAGGCTCCCTGCTGAGCAGAGAGCCCGATGCGGGGCTCGATCCCAGGACCCTGAGATCATGACCTGAGCTGAAGGCAGAGGCTTTAACCCACTGAGCCACCGAGGCACCCCTCTGTTGATATATTGATAAAAACACTCTACAGGTGAGAACCACTTCTCTAGAGAAAATCTTATTTTTTTAGTGAGTGAAACTTTAAAAAGAAGGGAAGGAGGATAAAATATGAAAGATAAAGTGAAAGAATATATTTCTCTAAATATATAAAGTTGTTTTAAATTAAATACTTTAAGTGTACAAAACACTGTTAATGACAAAATAAGCTTTCTCTTCAGAGTTAAGGATATTACATTATATACTGCTTCCAGAATTATTTTTCATCATTTCAAAATACAGATGCAGCAGACTTGTTACAAGTTCATTCTCAGATTGTTCACCCCTGTTTGGATGGAACATGGTGTTGAAATGGCAGACATGCACACAGGCTTGTGTTAATACTGACTATCATAGGGGAATGCACCTCTGCGATTTGGGTCTGTTTCCACGGGACTAAACAAAACTGTAACTGTGTTTGGCCCCAAGGAAGGGTGTGAATTATTAGGGCCAGAAGGAAGAATGCAGTAGGGCGTTTTTCATACGTGTAAATAGGACATGATAGTCATCCACCCACCTCACAGTCTTTTTTTTTTTTTTAAAGATTTTATTTATTTATTTGACAGACAGAGATCACAAGTAGGCACAGAGGCAGGCAGAGAGGGAGAGGGGAAAGCAGGCTCCCTGCCAAGCAGATAGCCCGATGCGGGGCTCGATCCCAGGACCCTGGGATCATGACCTGAGCTGAAGGCAGAGGCTTAATCCACTGAGCCACCCAGGTGCCCCACCACCTCACAGTCTTATGAGGTACTAGATGTTAAGGATTTTGAAAAATCTGTATCGCTATCGAATAGGAGCTGTTGCTATATTGTATGTATGTAAAATATGTCTGAAAGTGAGGCCACACCACTGTACCAACCTATTAATTCTATTTCCTTTCTGAAGCTTTAAATATAATGTTAACATATTGGTATAAAAATAAATCAGTTTCCTCAAGTAAATTTTTTCTTTTAATTGCAACTGAGGTAGCCAGCCTCCAAGATGGACCCAAATGATCCCTGCCTTCTGGTGTTCATATTCTTTGTAATCTTCTCCTGTTGAGTGTGGGCTGGACTTATTGATTCACTTATAACAAACAGATTAAGACAGAAGTGACCCACAAACTAGGTCATAAAAGGCAGTGTGGTATAACCCTTAATTGCTCCTGATCGTGTACTCTGAGGGAAGCCAGCTGCCATGTCACGTACAGCTTTACGGAGAGATCCATGTGGCAAGGAGACCATTTTGCCCACAACTCTTTGAGTCATTTTAACATTAAGATTCCCCAGCCCCAGGAAAAGTTTCAGATGAGGGCAACCCTAGGCAACACCTTGAGTGCAATTTCAAGAGTGACCCAAAAGCAGAACTACCACACGAAGACATCTACGGATTTCTAATCCTCGTGCGCTTCATTAAATAATAAGTTTTAGAGGTTTTAAGTTGCTCATTGTTAGGTTAATTTGTTCATGATGATGGATAATTAATGCATATGTTGATACCCAATGCTTGTGAGCAAAAAATCAAATACATGGGAATGACTCTGAAACCAAACAGCAGTCAGAAACTGGAGAGATTTTGAAGAGAGGGTTAGTGAAAGTTTTCAGTGCCTTGCATACGACTCTTTCTGGAATTCTGAACATTGAACTGAGGGTAGGTGATCTTGCAAAGGAGACTGCCAACCAGACAGTGTTGAGGATGCCATCTGGTTTCTTCTTGAGGCTAATAGTGAAATGTGAGAGGCAATACATAAGCTAAAGGAAGAACTATGAAACAAAAAGAAGCCAGTGCTGGCTGGTTCTGAAAATTCTCAGTCTCCAGATGGCAAACAATGTTGAAAGTAAGAAATGGCTCCTGAGTAAAGTTCAAACTCTGGAAACTCTCAGGAAATTGTGGCCTAAAGATGACACTGTGACTGTGACTATAAAATCCTTTGTTAAGACTTCAGAAAGACTAAAGGAGGTACTTTAGGCTCCATTCATTTAGATTAAAGGTCCTCTAACTATTTTAAGGGAGTAACTGACAGATCATCTCAATCAAGGTTCTGACAAGTTTAAAAGTACTCACTGTCCTTTAGAAGAAGCCCAATGAACAAATTTTCAACATAATGGCTAGCAAAAGGTGTATGAGTCATAGCTTTAAAACTATCTTCTATGACATGGTTAAGGAAAGATGTTAAGATCAGTAGGAAATTAAGGCGAGTGAGGATCTGTTGATAATGCTATGGTCCTGCAGCCCAAAGGAACAACCAGTACAATGAAAAAGCATACTCTAGTGCAAAAGAAAACATACCATGTAAATAATTATCGTATAATAACTCCAAGTGAGAAACTCAAGTTCTGATACCCAGTTTAGTTAGATCTCAGGGGTCGAAAAAATTGTGCTAGAATCTCGTTTGAGCAGAATCTCATAAAAGTCCATGTTACTTTCTGCTTTCTATCAAGCCAGCAATAGAGAGGAAACATTCTTTTTCATATCGTTTCATTGCTGCTTGTGATCCTGGTCATATTCCGGGAATGGAAAGATGAAAGAAAAAAATGCAGAGCATATTTTTTGAACCTCACTACTTGACTTTTGGTTCCTGTTCATAATAGAATGGCATAAGAATTTCATTCTGGCATCCTGTTTCTTGTTCTCTTTAAATAACAGGTCATGAAAGCAAGCAACAGGTCCAAAGCTTCTGAACAGCAAAGGCAATCATAAAGATAAATTCAGGGGGAAAAAAATCCCTTATTATTAATGTGTAAATTTCCATATAAAAAGTTTTAGATACAGTTTTTTTTAAAAGATTTTATTTATTTGTTTGACACAGAGAGAGAGAGATCACAAGTAGGCAGAGAGGCAGGTAGAGAGAGAGGAGGAAGCAGGCTCCCTACTGAGCAGAGAGCCAGATGTGGGGCTCGATCCCAGGACCCTGGGACCATGACCTGAGCCGAAGGCAGAGGCTTTAACCCACTGAGCCACCCAGGCGCCCCCAGTTTGTTTTTTTTTAACATGCAATAGGGCAAGGTGAATTTGAACAGAACTCTTAACACTGGGGTTTCCCTACTTGTATAATTTTATATGATATGTTCTTCAGGCACATGTGCAGCGAAAAGGACCATACAATTACAGTTTCTCCCTGTCTTTTATATATATATATATATATATATATATATATATCTTTGATATATATTGTTATATCCTCCCAAGCAACTTGTATCAGAAAAAAAAATGGTTAAAAATAATTTTTCTATGATAGTTGTCTTTCTCTGACTGACTTATTTCACTAAGCATGATACCCTCTAGTTCCATCCACGTCGTTGCGAATGGCAAGATTTCATTTCTTTTGATGGCTGCATAGTATTCCATCGTGTATATATACCACATCTTCTTTATCCATTCATCTGTTGATGGACACCTAGGCTCTTTCCATAGTTTGGCGATTGTAGA
>PISX010022344.1:0-31901 GCA_004024625.1 Mellivora capensis | reverse complement strand
AAATTTGCTGGTGTATACTTGCTCATAATATGTTCTTATAATTGTTTGTATTTCTTTGGTGTTGGTTGTGATCTTTCCCCTCTCATTCATGATTTTATTAATTTGGGTCCTTTCTCTTTTCTTTTTGATAAATCTGGTCAGGAGTTTATCAATCTTATTAATTCTTTCAAGAACCAGCTCCTACTTGTGTTGATCTGTTCTACTCTTCTATTGGTTTCTATTTCATTGATTTCTGCTCTGATCTTTATTATTTCTCTTCTCCTGCTGGGTTTAGGGTTTCTTTTTCTTTTTTTTCTTTTTTTTAAAGATTTATTTATTTATTTATTTATTTGACAGAGAGAGAGAGAGAGATCACAAGTAGGCAGAGAGTCAGGGAGAGAGAGAGAGGGAAGCAGTCTCCCTGCTGAGCAGAGAGCCCGATGCAGGGCTTGATCCCAGGACCCTGAGATCATGACCTGAGCCGAAGGCAGAGGTTTAACCCACTGAGCCACCCAGGCACCCTGGGTTTAGGGTTTCTTTGCTGTTTTTGCTCTAGCTCCATTAGGTGTAGGGTTAGGTTGTGTACTTGAGACCTTTCTTATTTCTTGAGAAAAACTTGTATTGCTCTATACCATCCCCTCAGGACCACCTTTTTGTATCCCAGAGATTTTGAACAGTTATGCTTCCATTTTCATTTGTTTCCATGAATTTTGTTAGTTCTTCTTTAATTTCCTGGTTGACCCATTCATTCTTTAGTAGGATGCTCTTTAGCCTCCATGTATTTGGGTTCTCTCCAACTTTCCTCTTGTTGAGTTCTAGCTTCAGAGCATTGTGGTCTGAAAATCTTCAGGGAATGATCCCAATCTTTTGATACCTGTTGAGACTTGATTTGTGACCCAGCATTGATCTATTCTGGAGAATGTTCTGTGTGCACTAGAGAAGAATGTGTATTCTGTTGTTTTGGGATGGAATGTTCTAAATATATCTGTGATGTCCATCTGGTCCAATGTGTCATTTAAAGCCTTTATTTCCTTGTTGATCTTTTGCTTAGATGATCTGTCCATTTCAATGAGGGGGGTGTTAAAGTCCCCTACTATTATTGTATCATTGTGTATGTGTTTCTTTGATTTTGTTATTAATTGGTTTATATAATTGGCTGCTCTCATGTTAGGGGGTAAATATCTAAAATTGTTAGATCTTCTTGTTGGACACCTTTTAAGTATCATACAGTGTTCTTCCTCTTCTCTTATCACAGTCTTTGGCTTAAAATCTAATTTATCTGATATAAGGATTGCCACCCAGTTTTCTTTTGAAGTCCTTTAGCATGGTAAATTGTTTTCCACTCCCTCACTTTAAATCTGGAGGTGTCTTTGGATATAAAATGAGTTTCTTGGAGACACCATATCAATGGGTCTTGTTTTTTTATCCATTCTGATACCCTGTGTCTTTTGATTGGGGCATTTAGTCCATTTAGATTCAGAGCAACTATTGAAAGATACGAATTTAGTGCCACTGTATTGCCTGTAAAGTCACTGTTACTGTCTCTGTTCCCTTCTGGTCTGTTACTTTAGGCTCTCTCTTTGCTTAGAGGACCCCTCTCAGTATTTCCTGTGGGGCTGGTGTGCTGTTTGCAAATTCTCTTAGTTTTGTTTGTCCTGGAAGCTTTTTATCTCTCCTTCTATTTTCAATGACAGCTTAGCTGCATATAGTATTCTTGGCTGCATGTTTTTCTCATTTATGTATGTTCTATTCATATTCATATCATGCCAGTCCTTTCTGGCCTGCCAGGTCTCTGTGGATAGGTCTGCTGCCAATCTCATATTTGCAGCATTGAATGTTACAGACCTCTTGTCCCAGGCTGCTTTCAGGATTTTGTCTTTGTCACGGAGACTTTTAGTCTCAGTTTTAATAGTAAAACTTTTAAGTTTTACTTAAAGTTTTAAGTTTTTTACTATTAGATGATGGGGTATGACCTATTTTTATTGATTTTGAGGGGGGTTCTCTGTGCTTCTTGGATTTTGATGCTTGTTCCCTTCACCAAATTAGGGATATTCTCTGCTATAATTTTCTCCAATATACCTTCTGGACCTCTTTCTCTTTCTTCTTCTTCTTCTGGGATCCCAAATATTCTAACATTGCTTCATCTTATGGTATCACTTATGTCTCAAATTCTCCCCTCGTGGTCCAGTAGTTGTTTTTCTCTCTTTTGCTCAGCTTCTTTATTCTCCATCATTTGGTCTTCTATATCACTAATTCTCTCTTGTGTCTCATTTATCCTAGCAGTAAGAGACTCTGGTTTTGATCACACCTCATTAATAGCTTTTTTTATTTCAACTTGGTTAGATTTTAGTTCCTTTATTTCTCCAGAAAGGGATTCTCTAGTATTGTCCATGCTTTTTTCGAGACTGGCTAGCACCTTGATAATTGTCATTCTGAACTCTAGATCTGACATCTTACTAATGTCCATGGGTACTGCCTCTTGTTCTTTTTTTTTGAGGTGAGTTTTTCTGCCTTGTCATTTTATCCAGATAAGAATAGATGGATGAGAGAACAAAATACAAAAAGGGTGGCAAAGACCCCAGAAAAATATACACTAACTGAATCAGAAGAGCCCTGGAAAAAAATATATATATATTAGACTGGTGAATAGAACAGAGCCACACACTTGATTTTGGTTGTTTTTTGGTCTGTTAGAAGATACTACCTCCCAAAATTTTAAAGAAAGGAAAACTTACATATATAGAAAAATAAGGGAAAACATGATGAAGGGATGGAATATGACTGTAAAGATAAAAATTGATAAAGATTCTAAAAAAGGAATTGATAAGAAGCTGGTTGAAAAAAAGAAAAGAAAAAAAAAAGAAGAAAGAATGTGATCAGGCTGGAGACTAGAACAAAGCCATGTGCTAGATTTAGGGTATATATATATATATATATATATATATATATATATGATTTTATTTATTCATTTGACAGAGAGAGATCACAAGTAGGCAGAGAGGCAGGCAGAGAGTGAGAGGGAAGCAGGTTTCTATTTCATTGATTTCTGCTCTGATCTTTATTATTTCCCTTCTCCTGCTGTGTTTAGGCTTTCTTTGCTGTTTTTTTTTTTTTTTAAGTTTTTATTTATTTGACAGACAGAAATCACAAGTAGGCAGAGAGGCAGGCAGAGAGAGAGAGGGGGGAAGCAGGCTCCCCACTGAGGAGAGAGCCTGATGTGGGGCTCGATCCCAGGACCCTGGGATCATGACCTGAGCCGAAGGCAGAGGCTTTAACCCACTGTGCCATCCAGGTGCCCCGATGTAGGGTATATTTTGATAGGTTAGAAGAAACTGTATCCCAAATTTTTAAGAAAAATAAAACATTTTATGTATACAGAAAATAAGGTTAAATATAATGAAGGGATAAAATATGACTATACAATGAAAATTTAAAAAGAGTTTTAAAAAGGTATTGATAAGATAAAAATAGTTAAAAAACTTTAAAATAGGAAAGTGGAAAAATTTTAAAAATAGAATAAGAGAAAAATAAAATAAAAAAAACTTAACTTTGAAAGACTGAGGGATCCTGGGGAAAAAGGTATGAATTCTGTGTGTCGCTTTCCCCTAGGTCTGGAGTTCCACAGTACTCATTGATCAGTAAACTTGGTCTTGGCTGGATGTTCTTGCTGACCTTCTGGGGGAGGGGCCTGTTGTAGTGATCCTGAAATGTCTTTGCCCGGGGTGGAATTGCACGGCCCTTGCCAGGGGCCTGGCTATGTAATCTGCGTGCTTTTGGCCTCAGGAGCTTTTGTTCCCTGAATGCTTTCCATAGAGCTCTGGGGAATAAAAATGGAGGCCTCTCAATATCTGGTCCAGAGGACCCACGAGGTCGGCCCGCTCCTCAGTCCGCCCTCCTCAGAGAAAAGCACTCAGTCACTCCTGTCTCTCTGATCTCCAGCCGTACTCTGGGCTCACCCGGCCTGTGACCGAGCGTTTCTGTCTCTGGTCCACAGCCCCATTTGGAGTCTCCAAACCCAGCAGGTTTCTGTCGTGCTGCTTCTCCCAGAGCACGAAGGTGAGTCTCCCCGGATCTGCCACTTGTGGGGTCCCTCCTCTAAGAGCAGTGCCCGAATGTGCCTTGGAGCACGGTTTAAGGTAACCCTGAGCTGAGAGCTCACTTCTCATTTCCATCTTCCATCTCTGTAGCCAGCTTCCCCGCTCTGATATCTGGGAGCTCTGCTACACTCTGACATCCCCCGGTCTTTCTGTGACCCCATGGGTCCTGAGACCACACTGTCCCCGCAAGGCCTCCACCCCCCCCCCCCCTTTAGGCTGTGGAAGGACATCCCTCAGTGGAGCCGACTTCTAAAAGATCCAATTTTGTGCTCTGCTGCTCCACAACTTGCTGGGAGCCAGCCCCTCCCCCCGAGGTCTATCTTCCCATATACACCTCAGATTCATTTCTCTGCATGTCCTACCTTCCAGAAATTGGTCGTTTTTCTGTTCCTAGAATTGCTGCTCTTCTTCTCTTCCATCTCCTGTTGCGTTTGTAGGTGTTCAGAATGGTTTGATAACCATGTAGCAGAACTCCTGGGACCTGATGATACTAGGTTTCCTACTCCTCCGCCATCTTGCTCATCCCTCTGGTAGACGTATTCTGTAAAGGGTTAGAGAAGAAGTAGTTCAGGCTTTGTGGGCCATATGGTTTCTATTGCAACTGCTCACCTCTGCCACTGCATGGAAAGCAAGCCACAGACAATACAGAGGTCGATGGGTGTGGCTGGGTTCCAATAAAACTTTATTGACAAAAACAGGTTGCCAGCCAGGTTTGGTGCACAGTGTGTCATTCTATAGAGTCTATGGCTGAACTCTCTGACAGAAATATAATGCAAGCCACATATGTGGCTGCAGGGAGAGGAGATGTCTCCCCAGTGTCAGTTCCCAGGTCCCCGGTCGCAGAAGAAGATATCCAGGCAGTGCATCAGACTCACATGGATGCTGGAGGACAGGCAGTTGTGAGAGCATAGTGAATTGTCTCCAGCAGCTGCAGTGAACTTTTTTTTTTTTAAGATTTTATTTATTTGTCAGAGAGAGAGCGAGAGAGCGAGCACAGGCAGACAGAGTGGCAGGCAGAGGCAGAGGGAGAAGCAGGCTCCCTGCCGAGCAAGGAGCCCGATGTGGGACTCGATCCCAGGACGCTGGGATCATGACCTGAGCCG
The DNA here is from genome assembly GCA_004024625.1 of Mellivora capensis. Classification (NCBI taxonomy): domain Eukaryota; kingdom Metazoa; phylum Chordata; class Mammalia; order Carnivora; family Mustelidae; genus Mellivora; species Mellivora capensis. The sequence goes on along the minus strand of PISX010022344.1, from coordinate 26,722 downwards.
AAGGCAGCTGCTTAACCAACTGAGCCACCCAGGCATCCCTGCAGTGAACTTCTGAGGGGATAAGGAACAAGGCATTAATAGTGTCTGCTTCAGGACACAAAGCTGAGGAGGATGTCTGTGCGTCCTCAGAAAGCAGCACAGTGAAATATGGAGGCACTAAGACATGGGAGATACCACAGCATCACTGGATCAAGGCTTGCCTGAAGCCAACTCTACCTCTGGACTCTATGGTAATAGAAACCAAGATATTTCCCAGTAGCTATGGAAGCCAGTTTTAGCTAGTGTTTCTGTGTCTTCTAACAGAAAGCAGTTTTTACTGCTCTCGAAATTAAACAGGTTAATTATCCCAGCAGTTCTTCAGAGGCTGAAAGCTATGAAAAGTGAGATTGGGAGAGGTTCAGAGATTTCCATGTAATGTTTCTGAGCCCCCCTCTATTTTTTTTTTTTTAAGATCTTATTTAGTCACTTGAGAGAGAGTGCACAAGCGGCAACAAGGGGCAGAGGGAGAAGGAGAAGCAGGCTCTCTGCTGAGCAGGAAGCCCAATGCGGGTCTTGATCCCAAGACCCTGCAGGACTCTGGGATCATACCTGAGCCAAAGGCAGATGCTCAACTGACTGAGCCACACAGGCGCCCAGCCCCTCTATATTTGATAGGAAATTTTCTTCTCATTCCTGGCCCGTCAAACAACAAAATGAACCCAACTTTTAAAAAACACACCCTGGGGTCATCTGGGTGGCTCAGTCGGTGAAGCATGTGAGCTCAGGTCATGATGTCAGGTCGTGAGACTGAGCCCCATGTCAGGCTCCATGCTCGGTGTGGAGTCTGCTTGAGATTCTCTCTCTCCCTCTCCCTTTGTCCCTCCCCTTGCTCTTTTTCTCTCTCAAAATAAACAAATAAAATCTTAAAACACATACACACGCACACACATCCTGTATCAGTAGTAAAATAAGACAAGAAACGCTCAGGAGTTTGGGTGGTCCCATTTTTTTTTTTTTTAAGGTGGACTCCATGCCCAGTCTAGAGCCCAGTGTGGGGCTTGAACTTAGGACCCTGAGATCAAGCCCTGAGCTGAGATCAAGAGTCCGAGACTCAACCAACTGAGCCAGCCAGGCACCCCATTTCTGGACTGTACATGGCAGTCCGGTCATTAGAAGGTCCAGACTGTTGGCCGAAATGAAGTGTAAACATAAGCCACACCATCCTTAAAGGGAATGTGGTATAGATATACAGTGAAATATTATTCAGCCCTAAAAAGGAGTGAAATCCTGTCATCTGCGACAACACGGATGGACCTTGAGAGTATCCTGCTAAGTGAAACAAGTCAGACAGAGAAGGAGAAATACTGTATGATCTCACTTGTATGTGGAACCTATAGAAAAAACCCAACCATGGGGCGCCTGGGTGGCTCAGTGGGTTAAAGCCTCTGCCTTCGGCTCAGGTCATGATCCCAGGGTCCTGGGATCGAGCCCCGCATCGGGCTCTCTGCTCAGCAGGGAGCCTGCTTCCTCCTCTCTCTCTGCCTGCCTCTCTGCCCACTTGCGATCTCTGTCTGTCAAAATAAATAAATAAAATCTTTAAAAAAAAAAAAAAAGAAAAAACCCAACCAAACCAACAGACCCCAAGCTCATAGACACAGAAAACAGATTGGTGGTTGCCAGAAGTGTGGGGTGGATGAAATGGGTGAAGGAGGTCGATAGGTAGAAAATTCCAGTTATAAAATGAGTGAGTCCCAGGATTGTAACATGCAGCAGGGTGACTATAGTTAATAACACGCTCTTGCATATTTGAAAGTTGCTAGGAGGGGACCCTGCTGGGCTCAGTCGGTGGAGCATGTGACTCTCGGGCTTGGGGTTGTGAGTTTGAGCCCCACATTGAGTGTAGAGATTACATAAAGAGAATATTAAAAAAAAAAAAAAAAAAAACAAGAGCGGCGCCTGAGTGGCCAAGTCCGTTAAGCATCCAAGTCTTGCTTTCGGCTCAGGTCATGATCTCTGGGTTGTTAGATGGAGCCCCACGTCCAACCCTTTGTCAGGCTCGTGCTCAGTGCAGAGTCTGCTTGAGATTCTCTCTCCCTCTTCCTCTGCCCCTCCCACTCGTGCTCTCTCTCTCTCAAACAAATCTTTTTTAAAAAAGAGTGCTAAGAGAGTAGATTTTCCAAGTTCTCATCATAAGAAACAAAATTTCGTAGCTAAGTGTGACAATGGATGTTACCTAGACTTATTGTAGTGATCATTTCCCAATGTATCCAGGTAGTGAATCATGACTTTGTACACCTGAAACTAATATAATGACATGTCAATTACATCTCCGTCTATTAAAAAAAAAAGAACTCACAGCATTGGTCTGAAGTCAGCTGCCATTGTCTCTTCTGCCGCAATCTCCTTTGGCTGGAGTGAGGGCCTCCGTCCCGAGATGTGGCCATCAGTGCCAAGGCTAGAGGAGGGCAGACTGACCGGCCACGGCTCCTTCTTGGCAGGACAGATACAAGTAGGTAGGGAGAGCTAAATGACAGTGCGGGGGCCTATCCACGCTTATTTTAAAAATCTTCAAGGAGGGGGGTGTGGCTGGCTCAGGAGCAGGCACTTCTTGATCTCTGGGTCATGAGTTCGAGCCCCACGTTGGGTGTGGTGATTACTGAAAAAAGAAAAAAAGCTCAAAAAAAAAATCTTTAGGAAATGCAGTGGAGATTATACCTGGTTGCCTGATGGATCAGAAGCCCGTTCTTGCCCTTCATTGATAGAGACTATAGGAAGTAAGACTGACCAGATAGATCCCTATTCCAAAGTGTGGGGGGAGTGGGTGTTTCTCACATCAACAACAGGCAATGCTCTGGACACCAGCTGCCTGTCCGATGATGTCTGACACTATCTCGGTGGACACAGCTTCGGATCCCACAGGTTAAGTGCCCTGTTCTACAAGACTGCCCCCGCCCACTTCAAATCCTGGTCCAAGTTCAAGTTGTCACCTGTGCTTTTGACTAACGGGCTGTAGATTGGAGGTTCCAGTGACCCCCTCCTTGGGTTTAATTAATTCGCTAGAGCAGCTCATAGATCCCAGAGAAACATTTTCCTCTCTAGATTGCTGGTTTATTACAAAAGGATAGAACTCAGGAACAGCCAGATGGAAAAGATGCGCAGGGCGAGGTCTGGGGAAAGGATGAAAAGCTTCCATTCCCTCCCCAAGCCAGCCACTCTCCCCACATTTCCTGTGCTCCCCAACCTGGAAGCTCTCACAACCGGCTTTTTTGGATTTTTATGTAGGCTTCGGTACACAGGCATGATTGATTAAGTCATTGGCCAATGGGGATTGACTCAACCTCCAGCCCTCTCCCCACCCTCAGGTCAGGGGGTGGGACTGAAAGTTCCAACCCTTTAGTCTCTCCTTTGGTTCCTCCTCACCAGCCCCCACCCTCAGGTGATCTAGGGCCTTCCAAAAGTCATTCATTAACGTAACAAAAGACATCCGCTCACTCTCCAGGCTTAAGAAATTCCAAGGGTTTTAAGAGCTCTGCTAAAGGAGGGGGGGGGGGGAGGCAAAGACCAAATGTGTATTTCTCATTATAAATCACAATACCATGGCGAGTTTTCTTGGATTCTACCAGAAGTGAGCAAGGCATCAGAGGTTAAACAAGAATCTGGAGCAACAGGATGGTGAGGTCTCGCATTTCTCTAGGACTCGAGTGGCCACTGAGCTCTTGTCACTCAGGAGAGAGGCCTTTTGTCTTAGCCCCAGCTTCTCTTGGCTTCTCTTCACTGGTAGTTTATGGCCTTCAAAACAAAAAAAACAAAAAACAAAAAACAAAAACCCAACCATCACAACCAATGTCCTTTTCTGGCCTTTCCAACGAGAAACCCAAGCGCCAGTATTATTTTCCACTTCTAATCATGGCTTGACCGAGATGGAAAGTTAAATCATATAATTGCTTTTGTGTTTTGTGGCTCTTTTCACTATTTTGGAAAAAAGAAATCATTCAATGGATAAAATGTGGGTTCACACCAAACCCCAAACATCACGAGCGCTAATGGCAACCATGTGTTGTTACTCCTGAGAACACGCACCTAATTTGTCTGAAGAGGGAAGAACACAGCTCCACTCAGCTTGTACGCAGAGCCCGCCAAAGGGTTCCCAAGACATGTTTGGGGACAGATAGCCTTTCAGGTACTTTCAAGCAAAACAAGCGTACTTTGTAAAAACTTCAGATGTAGCTTACAATAGGATTTTTGAAGCAAGACTGCTTTCCCAAAACTCTTGAGTCATAAAACATCTGTCTCCGAATTGGAAGACTGGGGATGCCTGGAGGCGTATCTGGCCCATCCATCCCTGCCTTCTGCCTGGATTGTCGGCAAAGAGACCAGGCCAGAGTGTGACCCTCCGAGCGGCTCCACCATGTGCGGGCCCTACTCCCCACACGGGACCATGACAGGGCTCCCCACACCGCACTTGATCCTTCCCTTCCTCTCTCATTGCCAGAAGCCTCAGGATGGCTGGGGGTGTAGCAGAACGAACTTAGAGACCCACTTGGTTCCAGGGCCCATTTATACTGCTAAGTCATGATTTCCTGCTGGAAAGGCTAGGGCAGCCTTCTCTTTGTGTAAGTGAGTTTAGTGCCTGCTCGTGGACTGGAGTCAGACTGTGGCTGGACACATCCCAGCCCCCAACTGTAAAGTGGGTAGGAATTTTTTGCTTGCTCACAAAGTCTGGTATGCAAAGACTAATGCTCTTTATTTTCCTGAAATTAAAATTACCTTGGCCCTTGAGCTCACATTTCCGCTGATGCTGGAAAACATCAGCGGGCCAATTCAATCCAGCTCAGGTCCTTCTAGTTTAAAGGTAGTCCCCTTTTGGGGCGCCTGGGTGGCTCAGTGGGTTAAGCCTCTGCCTTTGGTTCAGCTCACGATCTCAGGGTCCTGGGATTGAGTCCTGTATCGGGCTTCCTGCTCAGTGGCAAGTCTGCTTCTCCTTCTCCATCAGTGATCTCTCTTGCTCTCTCTCAAATAAAGAAATAAAACCTTAAAAATAAAAAAGAAAGTCCTTTGTCAGGGTCAATGCTGTTCCTCCTCATATCTATCTCCTTCTTCCCTTCTCCCCAGCGGTGATCGTGGGCAAGGAAGGCCTGGTCCTGGCCCAAGGAAGGGGCCCACATGCCACTCCTGTTACCCGCTGACTTTTGTCCTTGGGATTATCTATCTCCAGCCATACCAAACCACTGCAAAACTTAAACCCAGCACAGTGTTTCTTTCTCCCATAAAATCTGTGTTTAGACCAGGGCTCGGCAGGGACCGCTATCTCTGTTCCACTTGGTGTCAGCTGGTGAGATCAAGGGGGGGGATGGGGGACTTGGGATCACCGCAAGGCCTCCTGGGAGAGTGGAAGCTGGGTGTGGTCTGGGATCTCATCCAGGGATGTCGGGTAGAACTGCTCTACTGAGGGGTGCCTAAGTAGCTCAGATGGTTGGGTGTCTGCCTTCAGCTCAGGTCATGGCCTCCAAGTCCTGGGATTGAGCTCCACGTCTGTCTCCTGCCTGGCTCAGTGGGGATCCTGCTTTCTCTCAAATGAATCCTGTTTCTCTCAATGAATAAATAAAAACTTAAAAGAAAAATTTCAATAGACCTTTAAAAAACAAAAAAAGAACTGCTACACCCCACCTCTGCCTGTGGCCTGGGCTTCCTCATAGCATGGCAGCTGGGTTGGGACAGTGAGTGCCCGAGGTCAGGGAGAGAAACTGAGGTGGTGGGTGGTGGGGAGAGAGAGAGAGAGAAGCTAATCTACCATTCGTGATCCATTCTTAAGAAATCATACAGCATTGCCCAACTTTAAGAGGAGAGAGAACTAGGATAGGCTCATCTCTCTCTTTTTGGAAAAAGATTTATTTATTTTTTGGAGAGAGAGAGAGAGAGTGGGGTGAGGGGCAGAGGGAGAGGGAGAGAGAGAATCTCAAGCAGACTCCATGCTGAGCACAGAGCCCGACACGGGGCTCAGTCTCACAACCCTGAGATCATGACCTGAGCCCAAACCAAGAGTCAGACGCTTAACCAACTGCACCACCCAGGCACCCCTGACTTATCTCAATGGGAGATGGCCAGGTGGTTCTGGAAGAGAATGTGAGATTCTACCTAAATATTGTGGAGACCCCTTTCGAAGCACAGTCTGCTACATTAAATCCACAGCTTTCACAGCCGTGTCTGTGACCATCTTGGGGATGGGGAACATTTTTAGAGCTCTATTTTCCAGCTTGGGAATGCTCTTGGCCTTCAGGCCTCCTTGGGCTCGTTGGCCTGTAGCTACCCTGTTTGCTCTGGCGCCACGTGGGATGTGAGAAGGCTTCTCTGTGTGGCTTTGCAACCACCCTGGCCCCCTCTGCTTGAGCACCAGCCTTCTGGTACCCATCCCAGCCGGCAGAGAAGAAGCCACAAGGAAGGGAAGACTCCTCGTTAAGGACACTCAATGCAAATTGAAGACACCCCTTCACTTTACACCCTACTGGCCAGAACTTTGTCGCAGGGCCACGTCACATGGAGGAAATGTAGATCTTACTCTGGCAAATGAGGCGATCAACCAAAAAATGGAAAGTTATTTGTCAAGGGAGAAGAAAATAAAGGATGTGAGGGCTGGGGGGAGAACGATCTTGATAAGAGGCAACATGGAACCTGAAAGCTTCCGGGTGAGTCAGAGCTGACGGTGATAGAACAAGGGGAAGAGTATTTTAGGCAGAGGGAACAGCCAAAACAAGGGCTGGGAGGCAGGCAACAGCTCAGCCTGTTCAAGGAACAAGGGTGTAGTTAATGAAGGAGGTGACCTGGGGAAGTGAGGACAGGTAGACGGGAGAAGAGAGATGAAATGAAAGGAAAGGTGGCGCAGTACCAGATCCTGTGGGCTGTGTTGGCCAGGATAAGGAGTTCGGATTTGATTCTAGAACCTGTTTCATAACAAACTCTTTGGATGTTGACAGTTCCCAAAATGAGCAATTTTTCTTTTGCTAGTGAAGAAGTCCATTAAACATCAATATTTATTGAGTGCCCGCTCATGAGAGGAAAACAGAAGGCATCATGGAGAGGTAGGGATAGCTGGCTATTTGGAGTGTTAGCATTTACAAGGTACTCAGTTCGGTCAGTTTATTAGCTGAGTATCCCTGGGCAAATTATTTAACTTCTCTGAATCTGAGATTCCTTGCTAGGCAATGTTGTGAGTTGTGTGTGTGTGTGTGTGTGTGTGTGTGTGTAAGATTAATTTATTTATTGGAGAGAGAGAAAGAGAGAGCACATGAGCACACACAAGGAGAAGGGCAGAAGGAGAGACTCTTCAAGCTGACTCTCTGCTGAGCTCAGAGCCTTGCACAGGGCTCGATCTCATGACCCTGAGACCATGACCTGAGGGGAAACTAAGAGTCAGATGCTCACGGACTGAGACACTCAACTGACAGCCACCCAGGCGCCCTGGTAAAACTGTGAGTTTTAAACAGAATAATGCATGTGAAGGTTCATGGTGAGCTCTAAGGAACTGTATACATGTTACTGTTATGGGTATATTGTTACAATATCAGTGTAAATTAGTTCATCTCATTCTTTCTGGAGTGCCAAAGGGCCTGAGGGTAGGTGGGGTAGGGGAGAACGTGGTTATTGAGAAGGATCCAGCAGGAAGACAGCTGGAGGGAGGCGCCCTGAGGGCTGGAGAGGAAGAGGGACAGCAGGAACCAGCCCACCACTAGGTCACTCTGGCAGTAAGGGTTGGTGGCCAGAGCAGGCACTATTTTTAACTTTATCTATTTATGTAAGTCATCTCTATACCTTACCCAACGTGAGGCTCGGACTCATGACCCCAAGATCAAGAGTCCCACATTCTCCTGACTGAGCCAGTTGGGCGCCCCTAGTGGACACTATCAATGCCCATCTCTCTGAGCCCTTAGGCTGCCTCTGCCTTCACCTGCAGCAGCCAGGAGCTGTTTCTGGAATGCCTACTGTTCTCTCCTCTCTTTTCTTCTTGGTCTATGGGCTTTCTTTGGCATCAGGGATCTTGCTGTAAGCTGCAACCTGAAAATGCCACGGAGTTGGCACCATGGGGAGAACCCTCGACCTGGCCGACCTGGGCTGGGGCTTTCGAGGGGGCTGTGGGCTCTGAAGCAGGTCCCACACAGCCTCTCCTGGGGTTTCCAGTGGAATCAAGCTTCAGCTGCTCCCAGTGCTAACATGCTCGTCAACACCCTCACCCCCCCCCCCCCCCCGTTTGGCTTCCCTCTCTGTTTCACTTCCCCCTCCTTCACCATACTTCCTGGGGTCACCTTGTTGTTTTTTTTTTTTTTAAATAAAGATTTTATTTATTTGAAATAGAGAACAAGAGAGCACAAGCAGGGAGAGCGGCAGGCAGGGAGAGAGGCACAAGCAGACTCCCCGCTGAGCAGGGAGCCTGATGCAGGGCTTCATCCCAGGACCCCGGGATGATGACCTGAGCCGAAGGCAGATGCTTAACTGACTGAGCCACCCAGGCGCCCCCTTAAGTGACCTTATGAATAAGCTACTTGCCTCCAAGTCCTTGTCTCAAGCTCTGCTCTTGGGGAAACTTCAACCAACTCCCATTCCCAAGCCCCTCCCCTGATATTTGGGGCGGTGGAGAGCTGAATGCTTACTTTCTAGCGTCCCTTCACAGTTATAGGTGGCTCAGAAGTTGAAGTCTTCCAGAAGATTCCTTGGGAAGCTTTCACTTCTTTATAAAAGGAACAGATAGGGGTGCCTGGGTAGCTCAGTTGGTTAAGCGTCTGCCTTCGGCTCAGGTCATGATCCCAGGGTCCTGGGATCTAGTCCCACATGTGGCTCCCTGCTCACTGGGCAGTCTGCTTCTCCTACCTCTGCCCTCCCCTAACCCAGCTTGTGTGCTGTCTTTCTCGCTCTCTCTCAAATAAATGAGTAAAATCTTTTTTTTTTTTTTTTTAAGATTTTATTATTTATTTGACAGAGAGATCACAAGTAGGCTGAGAGGCAGGCAGAGAGAGAGGAAGGGAAGCAGGCTCCCTGCTGAGCAGAGCCCCCCCCCCACCCCATGCGGGGCTCTATTCCAGGACCCTGAGATCATGACCTGAGCTGAAGGCAGAGGCTTTAACCCACTGAGCCACCAAGGTGCCCCTAAATGAGTAAAATCTTAAAAAAAAAAAAAAAAAGGAACAGATATTTTTGGTGGGCCCCACCTCCTCCCACCTTCCTGCCTTGACCATGAACATGTCCTTGGAGCTTCAGCAGCCATTCTGAGGCCTGAAGGAAAGGCCAAGAGAACCACAGAAATGCTGTCCCTGATGTTTTATGTTGTTGAACTCACCCCTATAGACATGAAATTGTAGACTTCTTGTGGGAGCGAAATGACCCTCAGGTTTGTTCAGCATGCTGATTATGAAGTTTTTGGTTCCTTGCACCCTAATGCAGTCCTAACTGACACACTCGCTCAGGGCCCCAGAGAGGGGGGATGCTTCCCAGACATCCCCGTTGTGGAGCCAATGAGCCGGGCTTCTCCGGAGTGGCATGGTGTCCACTCCCCTGCCCACCCCGAGCAGGAGGGACAGGTACCCCTGGGAATCCTGCCTTCTGCTTCTCAGAATTCAGGTGGCTTCGGAGACTGGCTTCTTTAGCTCACTTTCCTTCCTAAACCCAATTTCCTTCTTTTTTTTAACTTCAGCTTTGCAAAAAAAGCCAGCTCTGAAAGAAAATGAAAAGAGTCTACCCTGCGCGTTTGGGACAATTCCCTGATTTCCCTGTGATTTACATCTTTTCATCACTTTCTGGCTTGTCTTGTCTGAGAGTGCGAGCCCATGGGCGGTGGGCTATGGCTTCTTGGGCTGAATGGTATGCGACTGTTAACGCATGCTTAACTGAATGCCTGGAAAAGACCAAGGGAACAGAAGCCCTGCTCTGTCCTAAAATAAGATTCAGTCTGGATGCGAAGGCACCCAGAGCCATACAAGACAGCCTGGAGTCGAAAGGGCACTGTAGCCCAGGGATGGTGAGCAGGTGCTCCAGAGTGGATCACCTGCCTTGAGCCAAGTACTTACCCTCTCTGCGCCTTAGCCTCTTCCTCCATCAAATGGACAGAATAATTGAACCTAACCCCTGGGGTCACGAGAGGCTGCACATCCTAAGGGGCTCGAAGGGATTCCTCCCTGGCACACACATTCCTGAGAACCCAGAGAACCCCGTGCTGGGAGCCAGAGGCATAGTGGCCAAGCAGACAGATGCCATGCTTGTGCCCGTGGTCTGGCAGGGACATGAACGGGAAAGTCATTACACATAGGACAAGTAAGGCTTCCAGGCAGATGGCCCAGCTGAAGTCCAGGCCTTGCGGTGGGAAGGGAGCAGGTCCTGGAGCCCAGAGAGTCAGGTGTAAGCAGAGGCTGGAGCAGGTCCAGATCTTGGGCGCGGAGAGGGGTAGGTGTAGACAGAGGAGCAGGGCCAAATAACAGTGATCTGGCCTCATAGGCTGGGGAATTCAATCGCAGAGACGCAGGGCAGGGTGTAGGAGAGACACACACCATGCGTCCTGTTGACCTCCGCCTCGCCCCCCTTCCCGGTGACAATGTGGAGGGATCGCGCACCCCCCCCCCCCAACCCGGCCCCGCACCCAGAGCCAGGCCGCCGTCTCTGGCAGGCAACTATTCTGATCCAGCCGCGGAGGAAGATTAGCAATGGAAGATTAATTTCTCCTTGTCATTTCCCCAGGGGCCTTAAGCAATCTCGGGAGCAATTTTCCTCGCCTGGAACACCGCCCTCGGGAAGCTGGCGGTGATCTGCTGCCGCGGGGCCCCAGGTGAAGGACAGCCCTCCAGCCCCAGCCTCGGAGCCGAGGGAGGGAGTGGCGAGCCCGAGAGAAATGTGCCTGCTGAGCGTCAGCGCCGTCCTGTAATGGGCGCTGAACAAAAGGGAAGAAAGCAGAAGCATCACTTTGCTGTGTGGGCTTTCCATTTGGCTAAGGAGCGTGAAGGACGCCCAAAAGGGGGGGGTCCCCGGATCTTCCCATGCAGACGGCCCCATGGAGCTGCGCAGCCTTTGTCCCCAGTGAGATTTGTTTTCATCATCGCAGCTCTGCGGGGAGGGGTGCTGAATCCCAGGCCACTGTTTTATTCCTTCTTTTCAAGACGAGGGAGAGGGCAGGGCTGTCTTGTGCTGGAGCTGGGGACCCAACCCCCCTGCCAACAGGGGAGTCTCAGCTGAGACTTTAGGAAGGACCTCCTGGCTATCTGGATTGTCTTTGATCCGGATTTCAATTTGAGGCTTTTCGATGAAACACGGAAAGCTGTTGTTTAGGATGAACTGGAAGATGCTGAGGCTGGAGAGTCAAGGAACAATCTGAATATTCGCACAGAGTGTGTCCTGCACAAGGTTGTGTTTCCGCGTCCCCAAGACAGGCGGTGACCTTTAGCCCCTCAGCAGCACCCGTTGCTTGGTTATTCGTTCACTGTTCACCGTTCACCGGTTGTGGCTTGATTGCATTTAAAAGAGGGCTTCACCAGGGTGACCTTGGATGTGGTATTAACCTCTCTGACTTCATTGCTTCATCCCTGAAATGGGCTTATGTCTGCCTCATAGGCAGATGGACGATGGGCCAGCTAACGTGCATAAAGCAGCCAGTGTACATGACCTTCAGATGGGGTACCTTCAGCTGCAAGAAACCGAAGACCCCACTAAAAGTGCTTAACAAAAAGGGGCTCACATATCTCACAAGACAAGAACTCCCGAGGCAGACTTGTTCCCGGGTGGGTCTACCAACTGGGGGGCTTTCCATGTCTCTGCTCTGCTATCCTTGGCTGGTTGGAGGTGACTCTCCTTGTGGTCTGAAGGTGACTAATGCAATTCCAGGCATTGTGTGTTCGCCATAAAGGAATTGACGCTTCTGTCGTTGCGAGTATTTTGGTAGTGGATTTTCCTTCCCGTCTTGTTGTCTAGGCCTGGGTCACATGGCCAAGCTCAGCTCATCTTGGAAAGGGATATGAAGCCACCACGATTCACTGTCCCCGGAACTGGGGAAGGGTCACCTTCCTTGACCATACCGAATGGTGAACCCTAGAACAAAATGTAGGCTTGGCCACTGAGAAAGATGGAGGGAAGTTGGGGGCACGGAAGGGGAGAAATGCCCATTGGATGAACACAGTGCATGGTTTTGGCCACAGTTACTTAGGTACCCACCTTTTTATTCTCGACCACATGTCATATTTTCATTAAGAGAGAGTATGGGGGCACCCAGCTGGTTTGGTCAGTGGAACACGAGACTCTTGATCTCCGGGTCATGAGTTGAAGCCCCATGTTGGGTGTGGAGCCTACCGAAAGTTAAAAAAAAAAAAATTTTTTTGTGGGAGATGAGGTGTCTTTTTTTCTTTTCTTTTGTTTTTTTTTTTTTAAGAGAGAGTAGGGGTGCCTGGATGGTTCAGTCCGTTGAACATCTGACTCCATTTCAGCTCAGACCAGATCTCAGGGTCATGGGATGGAGCTCTGAGTAGGACTCCATGCTCAGTGGGGAGTCTGCTCCAGGTTCTCGCTCTCCCTCTCCCTCTGCCCCTCCCCCCGTTCTCTTTTAAATAAATCTTTTTAGGAGAGAGAGAGAGAGTGTGTAAAAGCTTGCTGGGAGGAATTCTGTTTTTTCTGTTCCCCAGCCCCAGTCACATAGTAGGCACTTTATAAACATTTGTTATTGATGATGGCACACATAAATAATTGTAAAATCACAGAGCAGTAGAGTTGCCACATCTGTCTTTCTTTCTTTTTTGTGAGCTGTAAGGCACTTCAGGAAACAAAATTCTTTTTTTTTTTTTTTTTTTAATTTATTTATTTGTTTGAGAGCGAGCGAGCACAGGCAGACAGAGTGGCAGGCAGAGGCAGAGGGAGAAGCAGGCTCCCTGCCGAGCAAGGAGCCCGATGTGGGACTCGATCCCAGGACGCTGGGATCACGACCTGAGCCAAAGGCAGCTGCTTAACCAACTGAGCCACCCAGGCGTCCCCAGGAAAGAAAATTCTCGAGGCGGTTCTTAAAGTGTTACTCTGAAATTCATTATGAGACAGTGATCAAGGAGGAGATACACAGACAAAAGTATGTCGTCTGGCGACAGGAAGTCAGGAGGAAAGAAATAACCAACATACATCTAAAGGTATATATATACACACGCACATGCAGACCTTTTTTTTTTTTTTTGGCCCATTTTCCTTTCCTGCTTTACCAAAGTAATCTGCATTGAGAATCCGCACCCCCCCGCCCCCACAATGGTAAAGCATTTTTACAGTTTGGTTAACCGAACAAATTAATAGTGGCACCCAGTGGCTAGAAGGGTTAATCAGGGAACAGCAATTTCTTTTTTTTCTTTTTGTGGCTCAGTTCTGCCAAGTGGGGCTGCGCCTAAAAATGAAGCCACTGAGTCACAGGCATTTGAAGAAAGCGTCTGTTTGGGCAGCAGCTTGTTTCCCACGCCTCCTTTACCTCTTAGCCGCAGGGACCTTCAAGGCCCATCTTCCCCCTTGGAGCGCAGAGCTGGGGAGTGGGGAAACCTCTGGCATCTGGCACGGCGGTGGGGTTTGTTAGAAGCTTATTTATTCAATGCTTGCTCTGGAACCGAGCGAGTATAATTACGTGTGTGCTGGAGTTCCAGCTCTTTCCCCTCCAGAGGACATTTCCCCCTCAAATTTGCTGATGTCTGGTCCTTACTAAGTTTCAGGAGACAAGCGATCCAGAGGAAACAAACCTCTGCCGGTTAACAGGATAACCAATTAACCAAACCAGAGAGAGGGAGCATGAAATAGCTCATGTCTAGCTTTGGATTTCATGGTCATTCTTCCAGCTGTTCGCAAGGAGAGCATGTGACTTAGGCTGGGCTGGTAATTACTTAGTCACCAGGTTTTGCAAGGTTCTAAGTCCTGTTTATGAAGCTGCGGGGACTGTGCTTTTGACTCAGAAGGAAAGATAGGCCCAGGTTGCACACCGACATAGGGAATGAATTATTTCCTGTTCCAAACAAGGTGGAAGATTCCCATGGCAGAGGCCATTAGTTGATCCTAAATAGCTCTTTCCCCCCACTATTTATAAGTAATGGAATTTTAGCTAGGGCACATAGCCTCCTGGAGGGAAAAAAACGCCTCTATTTCCCACCTTATTTGCAGCTAGGCGTGGCCATGTGACTAAGTTCGGTCAATGGTGTGTAAGGGGAAGTCTTGCATGTAACTTCTGGGAAGTAGGAAGTGTCTTTAAAAGGAGTGGTCTTCCCCCTGCTCCTTCTAACATTTGCTTGGAATCTAATACTGATGGCTGGAGCTCAGGCAGCCACCTTGGGCTATGAGGTGGCATAGAATGGTCAAGTGTCAAGATAGAAGAAACATGGGTCCCTAAATACCATTTCAGTTCTGGGCACATTATGGACAGGCTTTCCCCCCTATCATTCTCCTACTCAAAATGTGGTCTTGAACCAGCACAATCAGAATCACCTTGTTAGAAACTTGTTGGAAATGCAAATTTTCAGGCCCTATCCCACACCTACTGAACCAGAAACTCTGGGAGTGGGACCCAGCCATCTGCGTTTTAATAAGCACAAGGGTGATTCTGATGTACTTTATAGCTTAAGAACCATTGCCCTAGATTAAACTATTTTCTCATTTTTTCCTATTAAGGTATTTTTCTTCCAAAATCCATTAAGAAAAAGTATTTAGAACTAGGACACCCTAGTACTCCTTTTTTGTCTTTTCTTCTACTTATTTCCTCCCACCTAATTTAACAGGAGATATTATCAACATCAATACAAAGATGAAAATACAGAAATTATGTATGGGTGAGGGCAGGACTCCTTAAAGCATAACATTTAGGCCAAGCAAGAGCAAAACTGGTGCTCCAAGCTAAAAATGTCCAAGGATAAACAAGCTGAGCTCATGAAGGACACTGTGATGGTTAATTGTAGATGTCAAACTGATGGGATCACATGTGCCCAGATATTTGGTCAAACATGATTCTGGGTGTGTCTGGGAGGCTGTTTTGGATGAGATTAACCATTTGAATTGGTAGACTGAGGAAATCAAATTACCTGCCCTAATGTGGGTGGGCCTCATCGAATCAGTTGAAGGCCCAAGTAGAACAAAAAGGCTGACCCTCCTGGGAGGAAGGGGGAATTCCCTCCACTTGACTACCTTGATCTGGAATATGGGTGATTTCCTGCCTTGGGACTTGGACTGAAGCAATGACTTTTCCTGGATTTTGAGCCTGAAGTCATGTGGACTAGAACTACTATAGGATCTCCTGCATCTCAGGCCTTTGGACTCAGACTGAAGCTACACTAATTGGCTCTCCCACGTGCGGCTTGCTGGCTGCAGATCTTGGGACTTGTTAGCCTCCATGAATGTAGGAGCCAATTCCTTATTAATAGAACTTCTGGGGGCACCTGGGTGGCTCAGTGGGTTAAGCCTCTGCTTTCGGCTCAGGTCATGATCTCGGGGTCCTGGGATCGAGCCCTGCATCGGGCTCTCTGCTTAGCAGGGAGCTTGCTTCTCCCCTCTCTCTGCTCACCTTTCTGCCTACTTGTGATCTCATTCTCTCTGTCAAATAAATAAATAAATAAATAAATAAATCTTAAAAAAAAAAATAGAACCTCTGTACACACATCCACCCACCACCACTCCCCCTCCCACTACCATTCTGTGTTTCAGGAGAATCCTGACTGATACAGACAAGGAACCAGGGTGACATTGACCAAAGATCAAGAGGTCTCTGTATTTGAATTGTGGTTCAATTACCAGCTAGCTATGAGGTAGTTTAAACACTTTTTTAAAATGTCCACAAGGTTTTTTAAGATTTATTTTTTTTAAAGATCTTTTATGTATTTACAGAGAGACAGCCAGAAAGGGAACACAAGCAGGGGGAGTGGCTTCACACTGAGCAGGGAGCCTGATGTGGGACTCGATCCCAGGACCCTGGGATCATGACCTGAGCCAAAGGCAGATGCCCAATGACTGAACCACCCAGGCCCCCTAAACTTTTTAAAAAATATTTTATTTATTTATTTATTTATTTGAGAGAGAGAGTGAGAACATGAGTGCATGCACACACATGAACGGGGGGGAGGGGAGGTGCAGAGAGAGAGGGGGAGAGAGAATCTCAACCAGACTCCCCACTGAGCAAGGAGCCCACAAAGCTCCATCTTGCCACCCTGAGACCATGACCTGAGCCAAAATCAAAAGCCAGATGCTTAACCAGCTGAGCCACCCAGGCACCCCTTAGCTTGCTTGCTTGCTTGCTTTCTTACTTTTTTTTTCTTTTTGCCCTTTAGCTTTCTTTTTTAAAATTCATTTTTATTGAGATATGAGTGACATATAGCACTGTGTAAGTTTAAGGGATACAACAGGTTGACTTGATACATTTACATATTGCAACATGATTGCTAATACTTCTATCGTGCCCCATAATTATTTCTCCTTTGTGGTGGGAACAATTAAGATCTAGTCTCTTCACAACTTTGAAGCTTGCATTATGGTGTTGTTGTCTAGGATTGCTATGCTGGGCATTGCCACTTTCGGCCTGCTCTCTCATGTTGCTTGCTTTGGGGGAGGCCAGCTGCCATGTTGAAAGAACATTCAAGAAGCCCCATGAAGAGCTCCACATAGTGAGAAACCAACCTGTCTGCACCACTTTGCCCTCCACGTGAGTGACCTACCACGGAAGTGTATCTTCCACGTTCCCAAATTCAGGTCTTCCAGAGGAAGCCCCAGACATCATGGAGCGCCACGGCTGCAGAAGCTCCAGTCATTATGTTTCCATTCCAGCCAGCAGGAAGGAGAAAAGGATGAAAAGGGTGGCACACAATCTCTATTTCAGGACACTTTTCTGGAAATTGCATCTGACATTTCTGCTCATTTCCCATTGGGCACAACATAGTGTCAGAGTCATAACTGGCTGCAAGAGAGGCAGGGGTGTATAGACTTTACCTTAACAGCTGTATTTCCAGAATGATTATCAAGGGATTCAGAGTTCATACACCCACATCTTTCAGTAGGAATTAGTCTCAAGTGAGAGTGACTATAAACCCTAAAAAAACGGTGACTTAAACAAGATAAGAGTCTAGTCACACCAAAGTCTGGAGGAAGGCATCCCAAACTGGTATGGTAGTCCTTCTCTCTGAAACGCTCCTGGATCCAGAGTCTTTGTCACCTTCCTCTTCTCTGTGGTGTGTGTCCCCCATTCTTGAAATCCTTGGGTGGTTAAAGCCAGCTTCACAAGCTCCAGCCAGGATTGCTACATAATTTGGTGCAAAATGAAAATGCAGGACCCATTGTTCGAATATTCAGAGTTTCCATTTAGCCAGAGGGAAGTGTCAAAGCCAACATGGGGCCCCTCTGGGTGCACAGGCCACACACCCATGGAGCCCAACGGCCTCTGGAGCAGCAGCACGTGTCGCAGATTGCCTTCTGTAGAAACAAAGGACACAGACACTCACTACTACTGTTTCTGCCTGCCCAGCCCCCATTCTCCCTCCCTTTGATAACAGTATCTCTTCCACTTACCTAACACCACGTAACGAACTACCCCAAAACACAGAGGCATAAACTAACCAGAATACCAGCGCATAGACTCTGCCAGGTGGTAATCTGGCAAGGGCCTGGAGGGGACAGCTTGTGCCTGCTCCGTGATATCTGGGACTGCAGCTGAGAAGAGTCACACAGCTGGGGCTGGAGGATCCACTTCCAAGATGGCGTCCTCCCTGGCATGGCGGCCACCTGGGCGCAGAGCATGGAAGGCCAGGTTCGGCTGAGAGTGTTCCTGGACTACCAAGATGGCAGTCTCAGGCTGGAAGGACGAATGGATTTCCCGGAGCTGTCATACAAAGTGCCACAAACTGGGTGGCTTAAAATAACAGAAAGGTACTGTCTCACAGTTCAGGAGGCCAGATGGCTGAGATCAAGGTGTCAGCCGGCCCATGCTCCCTCTGGGGCCTCTAGGGGTGGGTCCTTCTTTGTCTCTTCTGGCTTCTGGGGGCCCCAGACATTCCTTGGCTTCTAGAAGCATCATTCCAACCTCTTCTTTTTTCTTTGTGTGGCATTCTCCCTGGGTCTTCACATGTGTTTTCCTTTCTCCCTGTGGATCTGTGTCCAAAATTTCCTTCTTCTTATAAGGACACCAGTCAGATTTGATTAGGGCCCACCCTACACCATATAACTTCATCTTAATTTAGCTAGCCTTAGTTTCAAGGACTCTACTTCCAGTAAGTTCACATTCTGAGGTCACGGGAATTAGGACTTCAACATATCCTTTTGGGGGACACAACTTAACCCATAACGCAAGGCTTTTTACAGGATGACCCAGACTCTAAGAGCAAATGCTTCCCCTTACCCTCTACCCCCAAGTGAGACAGGATCCGCATGGCTTTGGAAGTCAGAGAGTGTCACTTCTGCTGTCACTGAAATAGTCAGAAGCCCATCCATTGGTGTCCAAGTCAGCTCGGGCTGCTGTAACAGAATACCACAGATCGGGTGGCTGAAACAACAGAAATTTAATTTCTCACAGCTCTGGAGGCTGGAAGTCCAAGATCAAGCTGCTGGCAAATTCTGTTCCTGGTGAGGTCCCTCTTTCTGATTTATATATGGCCACTCTCTTGCTGTGTCCCCACATAGTCATTCCCCTCTGTGGATGGAGAAAGAGCTCTCTGATGTCTCTTCCTCTTCTCGTAAGGACACCAGTCCTCTTGGATTAGGGGCTCACCCCTGTGGACTCATTTGACCTTAATTATCTCTGTAAGGGCCCTATCTCTAAGCACAGTCGCACTGGGGGTTCGGGTTTCAACCCAATTCAGTCCATAAGAAAGTGTTTCCGTATACATATGTGTGTCTTTGCTGTTTTTATTTTTTAAAGATTTTATTTATTTATTTGAGAAAGAGAGAGCACAAGTGAGGTTAGGGCAGAGGGAGAGGGTTAAGCGAGGAGCCTGCCGGGGGCCTCCATGAAGGGCTCTATATGGAGCTCGAGCCCAGGACCCAGGGATCATGACCTGAGCGGAACGCAGTTGCTTAACTTACTGAGCCACCTGGGCACTCTGTAATAAATGCTTTTATGTGCAATTTCTATGAGTTTTTTGTTTTTTGTTTGTTTGTTTGTTTGTTAATGATTTTGAACAGGACACCTGGTAGTGAGGTTGTGAGACGTGGGACCAAGAGGCTTTACTTTGTTCTGGACCAAGGCTCTTCGGCTGAGATTCAAGGATAAAATTCACAGGGTCTGTGAATTTGATGCAGAAAGACATGACATCTTCATTTTCACTCGCTCCTAACTGAAATTTAGCATTTCCTTCCATTACGATCGTAAGCAAGAGAACTCAGTAGTATTCGCAGCACCTGTGGCTGTCACTAATTAAAATCACGTTCCCATTGTTGCGGAGATCTTGAAATACCACTTCTGTTCACCAGTGCTATGCAGTGATGATAATTATTAGATCTGCCACAGGAACTTGTCGCTTAATGATTTCCTAAAGAAGCGCGTAAATATCTATATCACAAATCTGTTTTAATAATTCGATAATGATTTAAATGCTGTTGGTTTCCATCGCAATCTGCCACATTTATTTGTGTTTAAGGACCTCTGTTCTGGCAGCTTCTGCTGTTCGTCAGAGAGTCCCCATATACGATATTACACTCAAGGCCAGGCTTGTCATTAAAACGGCAGTGATTGGAAACTCGTGTTTCAAATTGTCTCTTGATATTTTCAATTTGAGGGCCGACTTCATCTCAGATCTGATTAGATTATGGTTGTTTTGGCGTCATGATGTGGCTGCCAAAGAGCTCGTGCTAGAAGAAACATCTGCTCTGCCTCCATCTTGCCCGGGCATGCTTGTATTATTGGTATTATTTTTAACACATGGTTTCTTTGCAGGAATCTTTTTAAGCCCTATGGCTCATTTGGGAGTTAAGTTAAAACTAGGTCATATGATCAGTAAATCCACATCACTACGCACCTGTAAGCTGCCATGCGTCACAATTTGCTGACGGTGGAGGGGGAGGCCAGCTTCTTGCTTTTCTCCTGGTCTCGCAGGGGCCACGGGTGACCAGCATTCACGCTGGCACTGGCCAGGGAAGGGCACCCGCCAGCAGGAATCTGCGAAGGAAACGCAGAGACTAGTCACATTGGGTTGAATCTGCGAATTAAAGAAGAAAGCAATCTCCCTTAATATTGACATGGGGACTTTGATATATATTTTTTTATCCTGAAGAAATAAGAGAGAGACTAAAGTTGTCAACGCACCACAGCGGGAGCACCGAAGACCACTGCTCAACAGCATAAGCCTTTGGTGTTAGCATTTTCTGGCAGTCACAGGACGTCAGTCCATTCATGAGGCATTTCCTGAAGCCTCAAAGTCATACGTCTCCCCGCGTTTGTTTTGTTCATTCCTTCATTTATTCGTTCACTCAACAACTATTTATTAAGTACGGCTTCGTGCAAGATTCTGCGGGGTGCTCGGATCCAAAGATGAATTAGCTACATTTTCCAACCTCTGCTGGCACATGAGCCAAGGGGAGACAGGCAGTGAAGGGTCCTGGGCTGCTGAAGGAAGGCTGCCTATGGAGGTGGATAGAGCGTAGGGGACACGAGGGGCTGGGGGCTCAGCCTAGAATTGACCCCTAGTCTGGTTGCAGATGTGTGGGGGGTAGGGTAGGGAGATTGGAGAGGGTCTGCCAGATCCCAGCGAAGCTCACAGCGGGTGTTGGGGCAGGCATCCACCATGGCTGGCCAGCCGATAGATGAGTGACAGCAGCAGCCCTGGGCCCAGAGAGACTTGTCCTCCTTGAGAAGACTCTTGATTAAATCATGGGGTTGTGGAATGGATTTTTTTTTTTGGTGTAGTTTTTTTGGGGGGGTGGCGCCCAGATAAGACTCATTATTTATTTCAACCTATTGAGATGCTTTCCCATCCTGATTAGTCCTACATTTTGTACGATGAAAATGGTAGACTGGGACCATGGTACTTCATGTAAATGACTAAAGGCAGCCAATTGCACCGAAAAGAATGTGTAAGTGACAGTCGTTAACCTGCATGGCAGATCTGGGGGTGGGGCAGGGGAGAGAACAGCTGAACCACTTGCTCTCCACGTTGGTGTCATTTTGACTTTTTTTTTTAAAGATTATATTTATTTCTTTGAGAAAGAGAGAGAGAGCACACAGAGGCAGAGGAAGAAGCAGGCTCCCCACTGATCAGGGAGCCTGATGTGGGGCTTGATCCCAGGACTCCGGGATCCTGACCTGAGCTGAAGGCAGATGCTTCACTGACTGAGCCACCCAGGTGCCCCTCATTTTGACTTTAAATAAACCCCCGAAAGAGATACCATCCGAGTGAAAAATCCCTGGCCATAAACGTATCATGCCATAGTCTGATGTAACGGCAAGATATTCCCTATAAAAAATGAAAAAGGAATCTGTGTCATCTAATTAGGAGAACCCTGGTGCGTTCTCCTTCCATAAAACAATGACCATTGCCAATCTACCCATGACAGCACCTGGACCCAGACATTTGGAATTTCACACTGGGGAGACTCTGAGATCATTTGATGATGGGGAGTTTGAACTTTGATGATTTTTTTCTCTTTTTAGTATGATAAAATTGGCCTAGATATTTTTGCCTTTCCAAATGCGCCTGGGGATGTGGCTGCTGGTGGAGGAAGACAGAGGCGGGAGCTGGGCCTTTTCATCTTTGCACGGAAAATCAGAATTCAGGCCAGGCTGTAGTCACTGAGCTGTCTTACCACGTTCTGGCTGCCTCAGTTTAAGCAGGTCGCTGCAGCCCAAACTCTCCCGATTTACTAAATTTCTCACTGTGTCTAAGCACCTCATGACTCTCTTGTTGGCCACGGCTTAGCAGGAGGCTTCTGAGCAGTGCCTAGAGTGGTCACTCCTTGGGATTAGGGCTCAGCTATCTCCCTGTGGTCTCCTTCTCTTGTTTTGGAGAATTTCTCTGCCTCCATCTTGGGTGGCACCCCTGGTTCCTGGATCCCACACATGCTTTTTCATGACTTTTTCCAACGTTTTGGTGCCTCATCTCCCCCAGCAGCTTTCTGAGGAAGGATGCAGGGACAGCAACGTTTTGAGACCCTGCATGTCAGAGAAGTATTCTTCTAGGCTTATACTTAAATGATAGTTTGGCTGGATATAGAATTCTAAGTTGGATCATTTCCCCCTGATAATTTTGAAAAGCATTTTTCTCTTTCCTCCCAAATTGCAGGGTTGTTATGGAGAAGTCTAGGGCCATTCTGACTCTCAATCCTTGTGTATAATATGTACTTTCTCTTTAGAAGCCTTTAGGGCCTTGGGACGCCTGGGTGGCTCAGTCGGTGAAGCGTCTGCCTTTGGCTCAGGTCATGATCCCGGGGTCCTCAGGCTCCCTACTCAGAGGGCAGTCTGTTGCTTTTCCCTCTCCCTCTGCCCTCCCCGCCCCCACTCATGCTCTCTCTCTCTCTCTCTCTCAAATAAATAAACAAAATCTTTTTTAAAAAATTTTTAAAAGATGTTATTTATTTGTTAGAGAGAGAGCACAAGCAGGGGGAGCAGCAGGCAGAAGGAGAGGGAGAAGCAGGCTCCCTGCAGAGCAAGGAGCCTGATGCAGGACTCGATCCCAGGGCCCTGGGACCTGAGCTGAAGGTAGATGCTTAACGACTGAGCCCCGCAGGTGTCCCAGCAGACTTCACTCGAGAGCACCAGTATTCCAAGTACGGTCCCTGTACTTGGGCCAGCAGTGGCAGCATCACCTAGGAACTTGTAAGTAATGCACATTTTTTGGCCCCACTCTAAATTTATTGGATTCAAAACTCTTGCTGTGTGCATTTTAACGAACCCTCCAGGGGATTCTGGTACAGATTAAAGCTTGAGAACTACTGCTGTGTGGTGATCTGGCAAGGCTATGCAAGTGGGAAATCTCTGGTGGCAGTATTCAGTCTCCTTCCTAGAGCCTGAATGTCAAAGTTTCTAGGAGTTGCATGACCAGGAGAGCTTGGCCAGGGCCATGATATTCATAACAAAACTTACACCTAGGGGCGCCTGGGGGTCTCAGTCAGTGAAGCATCTGCCTTTGGCTCCGGTCATGATCTCAGTGTCCTGGGTTCTAGACCCGAATTGGGCTTCCTGCTCAGCGGGCTCTCTGCCCCTACCCCCTGCTCATGCTTGTTTTCCCACGCTCTCTTTCTTTCTGTGTCTTAAATAAACAAACAAAAAAAATCTTTAAAATAAAAAAACAAAAGACAAAGACCTTTTCATTGAACCCTGTGCAGATAATAAAGGTCCAGTCTTCTGCCTGCAGTGGGGGTGGTAAAGGGACAGTCACTTAGGTGTACAGAGCAGGGGAAGGCACCCGAATATCTGACTGCTTCTAGAAAGGACTTTCAATTGATTTGTTTCGCCTCCACTTGCAGAAGCACCTGGCATGGCTCCTTCTCGGTCTTTGGAGGGGAGTGAAGTTCTGGTAGTTTCTCAGCCTTTCCCCTTGCCACCTGAGGGATGGGCTTTCTCAGTCCTGCTGTAGTCAGTCACCAAACAACCCTCCGCTTTCCAGCTTCCAAGCTCCTGGCTATTTTCTCCTTTCCTGTTCTCTTTAGACTTGCAGGCAAGTGCCTTTTAAAAATCCCTCAACTAGCATTTTCGTGAAGTTTTGGAAGGAAGCAGAGATGCAATCCTCCATCTTTTACCAGACATACCATGATTTTCTAAGAGTATTCCCTCTGGGGATGAGAATAGGGTTTCCAAAATTGCTCGGTGCTGCTGCTGCTGTAATCCGTGGCAGGGCTGGGGCCCCGGCTGTGTTTTGGCTTCTCTGGGCCCCCTGGGTAAAAGGAAAGGGGATCCAGGACCTACGGTTAGTTTGGCAGAGTTACCTGAAAATATGGCTTCCGGCCCTCACTTGGGAGCCAACCATGGCTCCTCACTGCCTACCACCTGCAGTGTTTATGCCTCTGGGAAGGAGTTCAAAGCTTGCCTTCCCTGGGCTTCGTTCAGCTTGCCTGGCGTACCCCTTTGCTCTCCCTTCCCTTCTCCTGACCAAAGATGTCGGCCCTCCTGCCCCCTGCCTGTCCTCTCACGCCTACAAGGGCTCCTCTCTCCCCTTTGCCTTCGCAAGTCCCCCCCCAAGGCCCGCTAACGTGCCCTCTCTCCCTTTAGGCAGCCTCTGTGTGCTTTGGCTTCTTTCCCTTCTCTGACCTCACACACTCGATATCAGCATCACACAACTTAGCTGGATGGTGACAACTACACGAGGACAAGGGCTAGCTCCAGTCCACCTTCTGGGCCCAGCACCATACCGGAAAACACCGGATATGAAACATTTATGTCTGATCGATGGGTGAGGACCTACTGTAGTACTCATCTCTTCTGTAGTACTAATATATTTGATACATGACACATACTATATATTAATACATATTTAAAAGTGACAAGTGATATCTTAGCTCAGTCCCCAATTTCTCTTCCTTTCTGGTGCTTCTCTCTGGACAGTCTTGCTCCATAAGTCTTAAGAAAGGTTTTTGCTATTGTTGATAAACAGTCTGTTTTTGTTTTTTTTTTTTTTTTTAAAGATTTTATTTTATTTATTTGACAGAGAGAGAGATCACAGTAGTCAGAGAGGCAGACAGAGAGAGAGGGGGAAGCAGGCTCCCTGCTGAGCAGAGAGCCCGATGCGGGACTCGATCCCAGGAACCTGAGATCATGACCTGAGCCGAAGGCAGCGGCTTAACCCACTGAGCCACCCAGGCGCCCCAAACAGTCTGTTTTTTAATAATAGAATTTTGGCCTGACACATTTCTCTTAAACACATAAAAAATATATTGCATAGTTTTAATAATTTTTTTTTTCAGAAGTCAAAATGAGGGGCGCCTGGGTGGCTCAGTCATTAAGCATCTGCCTTCGGCTCAGGTCATGGTCCCGGGGTCCTGGGATTGAGCCCTGCATCGGGCTCCCTGCTCAGTGGGAAGCCTCCTTCTCCGTCTCCCACTTCCCCTGCTTGTGTTCCCTCTCTTGCTCTGTCTCTCTCTGTCAAATAAATAAATGAAATCTTAAAAAAAAAAGAAGTAAAAATAAATCCACCAATAGTCCTATAATCCTAATGCATTAAACAGTTCTCATTTTTCCACATTCCCTTTCAAGCTTCTCCTAATCCACTTTTTAAAAAAAAGTTGAGGTGAAATTCACACGACATACAATTAACCATTTTATTTTATTTTAATTAATTATTCTTTTTTTTAATTTATTTATTTATTTGACAGAGCAAGAAGACCACAAGCAGGGAGAGTGACAGTCAGAGAGACAGGGAGAAGCAGGCTTCCCACTGAGCCCACAACCCCATGTGGGGCTTAATCACAGGACCCTGGGATTATGACCTGAGCCGAAGGCAGACACTTAATGGACTGAACCACCCAGGTGCCCCTATTTTATTTTTTTAAATAAAGTATCATCAGATCTTTTTTTTTTTTTAATGTTATTTTAAGTAGGCTTCACACCCAATGTGGGGCTTGAACTGAGGACCCGGAGATTAAGAGTTGCATGCACTCTACTGACTGAGCCAGCCAAGAGCCCCTATAATTAACTTTTTTTTTTCCTTAGGGAGAGGGAGAAGAAGGAGGGACAGAGAAAGAGGGAGAATCTTAAGTGGGCTCCATGCTGGGTGCAGAGCCTGACGTGGGGCTCTATCTCAAGATCCTAAGATCACGACCTAAGCCGAAGGCAGATGCTTAACCAACTGAAGCACCCAGATACCCCACAATTAAACATTTTAATGAAAAATCCAGTGGCATTTAGCACATTCACAATCTTGCACAATCATCACCTCTATTGATTTCTTCTTCTTTTTTTTTTTAACATAAAATGTATTATTTGCCCCAGGGGTACAGGTCTGTGAATCATCAGGCTTACACACGTCACAGCGTTCACCATAGCACATACCCTCCCCAATGTCCATCACCCAGCCACCCTCTCCCTACCCCCCTCACCCCAGCAATCCTCAGTTTGTTTCATGAGATTGAGAGTCTCTTCTGGTTTGTCTCCCTCCCGACCCCATCTTGTTTCATTTTTGTCCTTCCCTGCACCCCCGTAACCCCCTGCTCTGCCTCTCAAATTCCTCATATCAGAGAGATCATATGATAATTGTCTCATTGCAAATGGCAAGATTTTGTGGTTTTCTGATGGCTGCATAGTATTCCATTGTGTATATATACCACATCTTCTTTATCCATTCATCTGTTGATGGACATCTAGGTTCTTTCCATAGTTTGGCTTTGTAGACATTGCTGCTATAAATATTTGGGTGCACGTGCCCCTTTGGATCACTACATTTGTATCTTTAGGGTAAATACCCAGTAGTGCAATTGCTGGGTCATAGGATAGCTCCATTTTCAACTTTTTGAGGAAACTCTATGCTGTTTTCCAGAGTGACTGCACCAGCTTGCATTCCCACCAACAGTGTAGGAGGGTTCCCCTTTCTCTGCAACCTCGCCAATACCTGCTGTTTTCTGACTGGTTAATTTTAGCCATTCTCACATGTGTGAGGTGGTATCTCACTGTGGTTTTAATTTGTATTTCCCTGATGCCGAGTGATGTGGAGCACTTTTTCATGTGTCTGTTGGCCATCTGGATGTCTTCTTTGCAGGAATGTCTGTTCATGTCCTCTGCCCATTTCTTGATTGGATTATTTGTTCTTTGGGTGTTGAGTTTGATACGTTCTTTATAGATTTTGGATCCTAGCCCTGTATATGATATGTCATTTGC